>JAHWFP010261068.1:5311-35490 GCA_023313725.1 Lithobius niger
TAACAGATTTGGTTTACAGTTCCTTTAACAAAGTGTTGTTTAGGTAATGCCATTTCTGCACTACAACCTCCCACTCCAACCACCATCCCCTCTGAAGTCATTAGCCCTGGAGTCCTTGGAGACATACTACCCTCATAACCCCTTGACACAGCGAATCCAAGCTCTTCTTTTCCACTTGCCTGGCCATCAGAAGACTGTGATTTTCTGCTGAATCCAGGGCCATGTCGGAAAAGCTGGGAATGAGTTAGCTGATGCTGCAGTGAAAGGGCTCTTTCTGGTCCCCTCGATAGGGATCTATGCTGGTTCCATTGATGTCTTTCCAGCTCTACATCTGAGATTACTCGCTTGTTGGCAAGCCTTGTGGGTCAAACAATACGGTAATAAATTGTGGGCTATTAAAGGCACTCTCCAAGAATGGCACTCGGCTTGTCGCCGCTGTTATCGGGAAGAGGTGGTTTTAGCCTGTTTCCATAGTGGTCACACCTACCTCACTCACTGCTTCTTTTAAGGGGAGTTATCCCTCCTGAATGTGATTGGTGTCGCCGGCCTGTCACGGGCCATCACTTTCTTGTTGGTTGTCACCATCTGGATGGTGTTCGTCGGTGTTTCTGCTTTCCACGGGCTATAGCATTTCATTTGCGATGCTTCTGGGTCCTCCTGTTCGGGGTTGTTCAATTTTCGCAGGAGGTACTGATATAACATAAGATCTAGATTTGGGGTTTGGTTAACATCTCTCTAATGTGTGGTTCACTGGATTCCCGCGCCACTGCATGACTTAGGTTGGCGCTAATCATCTAGCTGTCGATACACCATTAAGCCTCAATCCCCAACCTGAAGTCGTGAGTCACGAGTCTCTGTTCACAACTTCTCCTTTTTGATGATACGATTAGTTACGTTTTAAATTAAAGACTGGGTTACAGTCATGTGTTGCCATGGTATGTAATAAAAACTCCAACTTATTTACCGTACTCAAAAATAAACTTGTTGACAGTGACTGGGACGAATCAAGGTGGTGGACATTTTTGCAGCCAAATTCCACCGCTGCCTCTGGCTGTTAAGGAATGGAGTTGCCCTTGCTTACCTAGGGCCCCATAAATACTGATTGATGGCAGACTAACTATGTAGGCAACCACCGGACTCTAAGCTTAGAGTCCACTGCTGGCTATTACTTGCTAAAGTCCCAGAATGACTACTTACTATAAAACTACGGATGTTTGTCTTCAATTGTATCATATCTGTTATTGTAAGCATACAATTAGGCACATAGTTGTAGCATCTCAGTTATGGCAAGCATGCAAGTTCTGATTGTCTGCAGACAACAACGCAACAGCCCAAATATCGGGCATTAAGAAGCAGAACAACTCTGCAGAATTGCAGAGAACATGTTGAACAACATTCACAATGGTGTCCTGTAAATAATCTTAAAGCAATCTGAAAATTAAAGATTAATCTTCACTCTCCTGAAAGGAGTTCAGGCACTATGGCTCTTGCACCTTTTTGAAAGGAAAGAGAACCTTCACAATACTTGTCGTCCTACCTGCATTCTCAGAGTGGGTCAGATTCGAGTAAACCAGTGGAAATATAGACAGCAGACAACCCCTGGCCCAGAGACGTCAGGAAGGATAAAAGATGGAGGGGTGTAAACCAGAGATTTACCGACATAAGTTTCCATCTAGCCAAAAAATTATGTAATTGTTCTGACTGATTTGCCGACTGATCAAAAATTATATAATTTTGCCGACTGATTTGCCAACTGCCCAAATATTGGGGGGGTGTGACACCCCCGGCATCCCCCCCCCCCTCCGTAAAAACGTCCCTGCCCTGGTCTACGTACACAAATCCTTCCATGGGTTACTGAAGCACAGTAGTTCCTAACCACGACTTCAATTCTTTTCCATCATCCCGCTGGGCTTGGTATGTATGAATAAACACCACACATATAATGAAACGCTACATCCGGGATGGTAGAAGACAAGGCTGCAAGCTACGTTTATTTTATACAGATCCATGGGGAAACAGTTGCTCTCCTACGGGTCTGCACCTGTGGCCCATTGATATATGTAAAAGAAACGCAGCTCGCATGCTGCCTTGTCTTCTACCATCCCAGATGTATCGTATCTCTATGTGCAGTCTTCATTCGTGATAATATTTCTACTGGTGTATCTTGCAGGGAATCTGACCCCTTCTCAAAATCTAGGTGAGTGGACAGTGGGATGAAGGTTCGTTCCTTCAAAGAGACACAGAGTCTTGTTCAACATGTTCTAGGCAATTCCCTAGAAATGTTTAACTTCTTAATTATGATACTGGTACACCACTAATTTTTATCCTAACAAAAAAAACAATGCAGAGCCTATATTTTATACTACCAAAACATGCAACAATAAGAAATTTCAATCTCTGAAATACCCGAAAATAATAATAATATTAAACGAATAAATAAACCAAAAATGAAACATTTAATACTCCTTGAAGTAAAGCAGCACCAGTAGGCTAAAACTAGAAAACCTAAAATATTTTCATCCTATTCGTCTTTTTGTACAGATTCATTCCCACTTATGCAAACAAATAAAACCGATAAAAGCTTTCCATGGAATTTAAAGAGACTTTCTGTTACAGCAACGAGAAATTCGAAATTTCTCACTAGCCTTCCTTACATTTCGTGTGTATTTCAGATTTTTAAGTGTCATTGTCACAGAAAAAAGAATTTGTATTTACTTGTATCATAACCATTAAACCAGTAAAACTGTCTTAAATGTTAAGTTGAATGTCCGAAATAATTATATCTGAATAATGAAATAAATAATTTTGCAATCAGTTTTCTGACTGGTTTGTAATTTGAACAGGTGGCAACATCTCACAATTAGTTTTTTTAATGTTCTCAGCATCATACAACTTCATAGATAAGTTGTGCTTTGACCATAAGCAGACTCAACAATTACAAATTGGTTCAAAATTTCGTAATAAGTTAACAAATTAATAAATTTAATTTAAAAAATGGTAACGTTGTCCCTTGATTCCCAGTTGATCTAAAAACGACTCCTGCAATGTTGTAGTCGTCTTCAACAGAAGCAGTCTTAGTACTTTACTCAGTTGGGTTAAAAAAGCTTTGCTAAATTTTAGTTTTCCCTTTACTTTTTGACTAAGAAACAAATGTCGATGTTCATTAATTTGACAGAACACGATTTTCTAAAGTTTGTTATTTACAAACCTCTTGTCCACTTGTAAAGGTTTTATAATATACATTGTATTTTGTGATGCCACCATTAGAATTCTTTGGTGATTTCCAGGCCACGACAACTGAGTCAGATGATGATGGGAGGACTTTAATGTCTTGAGGAGCTTCGGGGACTGTAAAATTAAGCAAATACATCAACAAATAGTTTGAAAACCCACAACCTTTATGTATTTATGTACATATTTAAGTATGATGTAATTTTAAAAATTACCATCCTCGTGAGTCTTACAAAATACAGGCTCACTTTTGGCACCATCTCCCACTTTTGTAAATGCCAGAATTTGAACTGTGTAGTTTGTGTTAACTTCCAACTCTTGCAAAGTAATCTTAGCAGTTTGCACAATTTTCCTTTGAGTAGCTGAGTCTGGGGAAAAAAAACACTTCTTTATTATCAAATTACATAAAAGGTTTATTGCAAGAGATGTATTACATGGATAAATACACCATTTAAAGAAACTTGGTTTTTAAATAAGCATATGAATTACAAACACAAAACTTAAGCACTATGGACTATAATAATAATAATAATATAATAATAAGGTTTACTCTCAGCAAAAAGTGGAAGTGGGGTTACGGAAGGGCAGGCCACTAATACCGTTCCCAGCGTTAAAAGGAAAAGAGAGTAAAAGTGAAATTGTATTATGGGAAAGTTATAAAAAGAGTTAGTAAGTCCTTTTAAGGAATTTGTCGAGGTCACAGCTCAGTAGCTTTCTCTTGAAGATTGAGACTGACGTGGCAGAGACTGCCTCCTCAGAGAGCGAGTTCCAAATTGGAACCACACGCACGGCAAAGAATAACTTCCGACAATCCACCTCCGCCTTGACCCTACGTAATTCTATGGGTTCCAATCCGGCCTTACGAAGGCGGCAGCCGGCCTGAAGAGTCTTGAAACCAGGCAGGCTTTTGGTGAAGGTGCGCTGGACCGTCTCAAGGCGATCAATATCACCCAGTAGGTGAGGGGACCAAACTGGGCTTGCGTATTTCAGAAGGGGTCTTACAAAGACCTTAAAAGCCCAGACCTGTATATGAATGCTAGTGTCCCCAAAGCATTTCCTAATCATTGCCAGTTTGCGACAGGCTGTTGCTGCAATCTTCGTGCAGTGAGTAGAAAACGATAAGTCCTTGGAGAACCAGATCCCCAGTCACGGGCACAATCAACAACTTGTAAGTGGGCTCCACCTAGGTCGTAGGACAAAGAGGGATTAGAGGCGCCCACATGAAAAACATAGCATTTAACTAGCGAAAGGGGCAACTGCCATTTAAGCAACCATTGATATACGAAGTTTATATCAGTATGAAGATGATAGCCGTCCAGAAAACAGGTGGTGGTAGATCCTGTTTTGACGTCATCAGCTAATTTGAAACGTGTCGCCATAGGTGTCTCAACAGGAAAAGCGAGATCATTTAGAAATACGACGAAGAGTAGGGGGCCCAGGACTGATCCTTGAGGCACCCCACTTGCCACACTGCGGCATTCCGATTGAATTGATTCAATGACAACTTTCTGTGTGCAGTTCGAGATGAATGCCCAGATCCAGTGAAGTAAGTCTCCTGAAATTTGGAGAGCAAGTAATTCAACAAGCAGTTTAGAGTGGACGACCGACTCAAAGCCTTTTTTGAAATCATAATAAATAAAATCTGATGTAATGTTGATGTCGAGAGCACTCGTCAGCTGGTCCAGATACAGAAGAAGTTGCATGGTAGAGGATCGACCTGGTAAGAAGCCAAATTGTTCATTGTCCAGTAAATAGTGTTTGGAGAAAAACGAAAAAACGAAAAACGACTATAGGGATGAAAACATGGGGGAAAGGGGGAAAGAGGCTTAATTGCACGTCGATATGCATCTGTGAATGCATCTACAATGTGACTCCACTGTAAAGGAATAAGGCAAACTTAATATAAAAACTCATTACAACGAGGTCGAATTCAGTTGAACGTTGCCACATATTCATTCACCTGAGGGATAAAAAAATGTGACGACCTTCCGATGAATTAGTGTACGGTTGTAATGAGTTTTTATTACTTTCAACTTTATCCTACTTTTATAAGGGAGCCAAGTTATGAAACTCTGGGAAGTATAAGGTACCATGTGTTTTTTTTCCACAAAATGCGTAGTACTTCAGCGTAGTTTTAGTCTCCTGTACAGCAGAAATGGCTGAGAAGACTATTGCAACGACTTCATCCGTCCGTACCTCCGTCTGTCCTTCACCTTTTCAACTTCAGAATGGTACCTGATAAAGTCAAACGGTTTTCACCGTTAGATTCGCCGACAAAATATTAGTTCAAAAATTCGGCAGATTAAAAATTGTTGCTTCCTAATAGCTAATAGGTTTTTTCGATGTAACTAAATGACATAATAACGTTTGATCGTCGCATTTAAACACTTCAAGGAAGACACGCAGCCGTGAAAACAAAATGATTTCGTTAACAACACAAAACAGTCTCAATATCTGTTGCATAGATGAATATGCCTATTCTCTAAGCAGATTCTCCTTGAGCTGCTCCTTACGAACTTAAATGGGAGGTGTAAAAATATCCGGCTTAAAAGCTGAAAATTAGGCCTTAAGTTACGTTCTCACGGCAACGTAAAGTCTCTGTACCGTGTTGCTTAAATGAATAAGCATACTGTCGAAACCAGTTCTCCATTAGCTACTACTTACGAAACTGCAAGTAAAACTACAGGTAAAAATTAGGCCTAACAGGTGACAATTATGCGTAAAATCAAAAACTAGGCCTAAAAGCTAATACAATTTTAATCGGCAATAATAACAGTTACTACTTTTAGATTATGTAATAGAGAGCGCTGTTGCAGTGCGTGATAGAAGTGTCCGCCTCAACATTTTTGAAAGTGGCAGAAGTCTCTGGATGTGACTATGGATTCGCTGCAGCCACTTATTTATGACTGCAACGCCATTTGAACAATACTTAGATACTGACGTCTTACATTATAAACCAAAGTCTCATAGCAGAAATGAAGCAACCGCAACGACCCCCGGAAGGGGAACAATGAAAACGTGCGAGTGTGTCAATTCTTTGGCATGAAGTTGAAACTGGGAAGTTGATGCCCTGAAAAAAAGTAGAAATTGGCACATTGTTGCCTCGACTAACAATTTGCTCTAACAATTATCCTTCTAACTAAACACCGTGGTAATCTCAAGGGCAAGTATTACATGACGTCATGCACACTTCTTTTTCACACGGTACGCATCACTTAAGCTACAGCAAAAGACTGGGAGTGGAGGGGGGGGGAAGTGAACTGTTACCATTAAGCATACGATTACGCATTAACTGAACTTAGAAGAGAACAAACAAACAAGCATGGGACCCGGGAGCCGGGCACGTATTCAACTACGTATAGCAAAGAGGAGAAAGGGAAGGAAACCAAGAGGAGAGGTAGAGGACGGGATAAAAGGAGGAAGGGAGAGGGGAGGGAGAGGATTGGTGGAAAGGGGGAGTGTTACACAAACAAAAATCAACTGTGGCAGTGAACGATCAGGGAGCATCGAGCAAATACTGGGAAACAACCACGGGTCAAACAAATCCCCAGGCAAAGCCGGGTAGTTATTGATAAAAAAAAAAAGGCGGTAAAATAATTGGTTACAGTAATGTAGAATTAAAAAAAATCGTCCTACTTGGCAAGATACGTTAGAAAACAAGGTTGCTTAAACAAATTCAACCCATTTTTGTGTATAAATCGCTTTATACAACTAAGCTGGAACTATTTTTATACGTTAATACTCACCATACCACTCGTTAACTGGCTTGTACATCACTTTAAATCCACGAAGAATCCCATTTATGGATTCTGGTGATGGTGGTTCCCAAAGTACGTAAATGCTTCTTGATGATAAGGCTGAGCAACGAATACCTGTAGGGGGACTGCTAGGGACTATCAAAATGTATTATATTACACAAAACATCTGCCTTTTTGATCAGCCATTTTGAAACACTCATTCTGACTCACCATCTTCCGATGTCATGGCAACCACAGGTTCAGAAGCTGGTCCTTTCCCTTTTTTATTGTATGCTTGCACAGTAACACTGTACTGCGTGAACATTTTCAGATTAGTAAGTTGATATATAAGATCTTCAGTGTAATCTTCAGGGACCTCGAGGTTGTTGTATGTAAAAATATCCATTGATCCTTCGATTTTGAAACCAATGTTATAGCCACGGATGGCACCATTCCACTGACTTTTACGTGGAGGCTAAAATAAGGATAAAACAATGCTAATTTAAACTGTTTGAAAGGTTGTGCAACCCAAGAATATTTTCCTAGTAGCAGTAAGAATTACCTTCCATGTTATTCTCAGGGTTTCCTGGTCTGTTGATTCAACTTCTATATTTTGAGGAGAACCGGTGGGCACTAGTACAACATGCCAAGTGAAAATGAACATTCCTTACGAAATAACAATAACAAATTCATACAGTTAATACTCTCTTTACCTCCTTCCTCTGTGGTAGCAGATACAATGGCACTGTATGCTCCAATGCCTACACTGTTTTGTGCAGCAACTCTAAAATGGTATGAAGTAGATGGTTGAAGTCCTGATATGTTAACTGTAGTTCCAGAAACGGTGAGGTTCATCATTCTGTTTTGCCAGTTGTCTAAAATCCAAGCAGTGTAGATAGTTCGTATCAAACTACGAAATACAAGAATCTGAATTCCTTAAAACGAAATATACCTGTTTGTTTTTTGTATTGTACAATGTAATTGGTAATAGGGCTGTTGCCATCATGTGACTGATTCCAAGCAAGCCCTATACTTTGGTTACTTTCGTGGGTAAAACGAACTAGAGGTGCATCGGGAATTTCTAGAAGAGGTGAACCACTACATTAAACAAGCACGTTCTTTAATAATGAAAACAATACCTAATCTGATTCATCACTATTTCATGTTGTACTATGTACTGCCTTATAAAGCATACTGCCTTCATAAATTTATTTAAAAAGTAATTAAAAAATTGAATTAATAACCTTAACAACAAATGTGTCAAATTGGCAAAATAAGTCCAGCTGGTCTCTTACTAGAAAAGCACAAATACGGCACCTGAAAACAAACTGATGTAAATCATACTTTGGCGAAGGGACTCAAAATACCACAGCGAAATCACACGTAACTGGAATTAGCTAAGCTCTAATCAGCGAGTCAGACATTACCATTATGCGGTCGTAGCTAAACTCGATACAGGTTTATTAACCTTTCAGCCATATTTAGTTAATGTATTGAAGGAATAAAAAATAACTTTTTTTTATTATTAAGCCACATTTGTCACCAAATCAAAATACCTTTTTTATTTGTTCTCTTTCAAGCTTACAAGAAAGTTGCAGACTTGCAGATGTCCATGCAGTACAGTTTACATATAATGCGAAGCTCTCTATTTTCGTCCTGAAAGCTCTTGTTTTTATTTTTGGATTGCAACTGGAATTTCGCGAAAAGGAATCTTTTAATCTTCTCCGGATTAAATATCAAATCAAGGGTTGGGTTCAATGCTTTTTCACTAGACGGTAACTGATGATTTGATATGACAGTATTTTGGACACCTTTTTGGCAAATTTGCTGAATGATTATTGTTGATCCATTTTAAGTCCACGTGCAGTTTAAACTCAAATACACAAGAAAAAAAATTATTTCATCGATTTAATAAGACGCAAGTTCATAAAAACTTTTTAGCAGTAGTAATGTCATGAGTGCATACATTTTTTTTTATTGACAAATGGTCTTATCCACGAGTTGCATTCCGAAGCTGAAAAAATACCGAATGCTAGATGGAGGTAGTTTTATCCGCATGGAAATATAACGAGGGGTTGCGAACATTTATCGACACTTTATCTCCACTCGAGAGCGTCATTTGAAACCAGAATATACCATATTCTAAATATTTTTGTTTCCCCAACAATTCATCACAAACTTGTTGGTTATAGCCAGACTGACAGTGGAAACTGAAGATTGTTGTTTGTTGAACACTATTAAGGATGCGTCCATATATATTGTCATTTACTGTGGAAATAATCTTAACATTACCAGTCATGGCACATCAACCAAAGTGAAGATGTGTTTTATTTTTTATGAAAATATCGTTTCTGACATTTAAAACAGAGTAATGACCCTGAACATTACTAAGTTTTATGACAATTATTATTTCCCACTATTTATGGTTAATTTAAGTACTGCATAATATTTCATGTACTGCGGTTGTTTCAAGCACCAAGCTTCGAATATTAGCGGCAACACTTTGACTAGTAGTTTCACAGTGAGTCAGGCTGTTTTCGGCAAGTTTCTGATGGACCGTTGGGGAAACAATAATACTTAGGTAACTGTATATTGTCGTTTCAAATGCCACCCGAGCATAGTTTAAGTATCAATAAATATTCTCAACCCCTCATTACATTCCCAAGGTGATAAAAACACCTTTTGCATACACTCAGAATTTGTACAGCTTCGGAATACAACTCGTGGATGAGAACATTTATCTATAAAAAAAAAAAACAATGCACTCAATGACATCACTACTGATAAATACCCGGTGCTAGTTTTATCACCGGCGTGATTGGCTGGTGTTTTACTTGCTTTACGCGTTTTACTTGCATGATTGGCTGTGTTTTACTTGTTTTCCATTGGTTAATTGTCGTTAGAGAATTACGACAGTATATTATCCCGTGGAAAGGCTTATTGAAGTTATTACAGATGACTGGGAACCTAATATTTCCAACGCCCCACATAATTCTTGTCTAACAACATTAGCATACGAGCAAAAGTAAATTCTTTATTGATTTTTTAATCAATCTTAAAACAACAGTCCCGTTATACAAAATTGAAGTGTTAGAATTATTGGATCGTACTGGAACTTTTGGCTTTTACCTAAAAAACGGGTTAAAATATTGTTTTATTTGCATATGGCATTGACTTTTTAATTAAATATGAAATAAAATTTGAACCGATTATTCCACCTTTATTCCATCGACAATGACTTAGTTAATATATAAAATCCTGTAAGTTCTCAGGTCTTTTACCTTGTACAGATACTTGGAATTCCATTTCACTATTACCATATTCATTCTTTGCTTGACATTTGTAGATGGTCGAGTCCTTCCTGTCTAACCAATTTATGGTCAGCTCAGATACTGCTAATGATTCAGCTTTAGAGTTGTTTAATTTCATGGTATACCTAAAAGCAATTAAAGCAATTGAAAGCAATTGCAGTCTAAAATGAAAACATCGACTAAAATCCTTATTTCCACCGTATCAAAAATTATGAAGAATCTAAGACTTAGCATTTGATTAGAATGCCCTATTTTTTTGAGGGTGGTTTCAGAATTTTGTTAAATGTTGTGACATGCACATGCGGGGTGCGGGGGTCTTAAGCGAGGTGGATGCTTGTCAACCCTGCCACATCTCCGTTTTTGCACCATTGTCTTTAGCCTCAATGGTTTTCATAAAATGATGACCAAAAATTGATAAAAATATGTGGAGTTGCCTGTATTGACATTTTTAAAAACAAATTAAAAAATATACCTATTGGGACACTGACACAATACCCAACAGGTGTGAAAATAACGAATGATGGTTATAGGGTGAAGAGCACGTCAATACAGGTAGCTGCACATATTTTTATCAATTTTGATCATCATTTTAGGAATACCATTGACAATGGTGCAAAAACGGAGGGGTAGCAGGGGTGACATGCGTCCACCTCCCGTAAGACTCCTGCACCCCACATGTACATGCCACAACACTTAACAAAATTTTGAAACCGCCCCTAAAAATAGAGCATTCTAATAAAATACTAAGTCTTAGATTCTACATAATTTTTGATACGGTGGAAATCAGGATTTTAATCGATGTTTAGATTTTAGACTGCAATAAAAAACATGGCAAACAGAACACTGGCAAAGTCCCAAAGGAAACCCCCTATTTGCAAGTCCTCTGTTTGCCCAGAAATTGAACGAAGTCTTGTCCATCCATGATTCGTAAGAGTAGTGTTTTCTCGCAGTTTTCTGAAGTGCATGGCACCAGGGAATGCACACGTAGCTTCCCGGTATAACCTAGTAACATTTGTATTGCACGAAGTGCGAATGTGGCCGAAGAGATGAGGGTGGAGAAATAAGATTACATAACCAGTACACACAAGCACAGTGCCACTATATAATTCCAAATGTTATTACTATGCGGCAATGACTTATTCATACAACAAACATACTGAATCCTTTACCGTTGATCCTTTAATGGATTTATAACAGAATTTCCATTATACATCCAAATAAAACTGATAGGTAGGTCACCGTACGAGGAGCATGGTAGTGTTAAGTTTCCCCCTTTCTTTCCAGTAATTAATAGTTGTCGTTGCACAAAGAATGGTGGTGCTGCAACACACAAAAATTGGAGGGTTAGTTATTTTAAATGCTTTTTCAAAGATTGAGTTGTAAAATAACGCAATGTGAGTATACCTAACACGGACAGTTTTGCTGCCTTGCTAAGTTCTTGTCCAACAACATTAGCAGCCGAGCAAAAGTAAATTCCTTGCTGTTCTTTCTTAATCGATCTTAACACAACAGTCCCGTTAGACAAAATTGAAGTGTTAGAATTGGATGGTACTGGAACTCGTTGGCCTTTACCACCTAAAAAATGAGTTCAAATATTGTTTTATTTGCATTTGGCATTGACTTTTTAATTACATATAAAATAAAATGTGAAGCAATTATTTCACCTTTAGCCCATCGCCAAGTTATAGTGGGCACTGGTAATCCTGTTGCTTTGCAGTGAATGTAAGCAGTTTCTCCACTTTTTATGGTCACGTCTTGGGGAGCAATGGCCCATTTTGGTGGGACTGCATGTAAAAAGCAATGTTACAACACCAATATAGGTTTTAGGAATAAATAAGTGAAACTGGCTGCTCAATAATTTACAGAGCTACTCTACTGAACTAGTTTACAGAGGTAAATGGAGCACAAATCACAACAGCAAATTCAAAAACTAATAATAGGTTAAAAAATTAATAAGCTTTTATTTTGGTTTTGGTTTCCTTCGGGTGGCGAGAACCGATTCAGACGAATACCATATGGATAAAAAATAATGTTACCTCTTAACACGAGCCATCTGTCTAATGACTTTGAGAGATGGCTGCATCGTGAGGGATGGCAGATTCGAACTGAGTTCATTAGTTCGTTTGTTTAGGGGTGGGAATGTAATAATCAGAAATAAGGACCATAAAACCTTTAGGCACATTTTTTGTGTTGAAATAATCCTATATTGCTATTAATTTTTTGTTTTATTAACCCCAACACAATTAACTGCGGTTTTTATACTTCTATTTCCTTTTTAAGTAAGTGCAATATATACATTGTTTCTGGAAAATTAAAAGTACCTTGATGAACGCAAAATACAGTGGCGATATTCTGTATTCGAAGAATAAAAGCAACAAACTCATTTGTTACCCTTCAAACCTACATGTTAGAAATATCTACATTGTTATAAGTTTTTAGCAATAAAAGTGTTACAGACATAAAATAAGGTATAAGGATCAAGTAGCAGCAGAATGACTCATCTCCACAAATATTCAGGTAGAAATGTCAATCGCGTGAATCAAACATGTGGCTGATTTGCTTAAATAATCTACAAATGATTACACTTAGGCTAAATTCTGTGCAAAAGAAAGATTGCTGGCACTTAGAACTTGTGATTTTTCATTCTTATAACATATTGAAATTAATGAATTAAAATATGATAGCCACATCATGCTTAGCATAATGCATAAACCCTTGGAGAGCATACACATTTTAAAAAAGCAGTAAACCCTTTCGACACCCAGATCTTTATGTTATTCAGCACAAGAACTCATTTTCTCCTTTCTACTCCTGATGTTCTGACCACAACATTTTGACCTATATTACTATCATCATTATCAGATCAGAGTAAGCCGATACTGATATAATCTAATACTGATATTTGCGTTTTAGTCAAGATGAATGTGGTAAACTTAAATTATTTTTAATATGGTAAAGTTTTTTAATGTGGTAAAATTTTTGAACTTAATTTTGAGAAAACTTTGAAACAAAAAGGGACAAGAAATTTGGTATGAAGCATTGAGGTATCTTTCTGGCTAGCTTTAAGCGGAAGTAAACAGGGTGGATGAGGCTTAACGGTGTGTCGACAGCAAGGTCAAAAGAGCTAACTTGAAATTAAGAAACTAATAAAGACTGTTTTACAAATGTCCAACCAACCTTTTCTAGTAAATAGCAACAGAAGATCAAGCAATATCGGTTATCGAGTAGTGGTTTTATACTATTCGGTACGGGTCGGATCAGCATAAAAACAAGACACTCTGATACAAAAGCTTAATGACATCGGTTGGCTAAACCAGCACGAGTCTTTTCCTAGTAACCTAGTAACCATTGTCGTTAGCTCTCTCGTAACTGAATTATTTCACTACCACCCAGAAAATTATGTACCCGAGTTATACTAAAGCTGCTAAAACCCATAATACTTGATATTGTTAAGGAAAATTACCCTGTATCTTAAGCTCTGATGTATATGATGCAATGGCAGCATGGTTTTGGGCAACACAAGTGTAGTTGCCACTGTGCTTGGATGAGACAGGTTCGATGGAAATCACACTGGAATAATCATCAAAACGTCGTATGGAAACTGCAAGTGTTGCAGGAATAGATTTTCCATCTTTGAGCCAGCTGATTGTCAAAGGCAAATCGCCGCGACTTACAACACATGATACGCGTACAAGCATACCCTCAAGTAGATGCTCATCTTGGAATGAGAAGGGTACGATCTTTGGAGGAACTGCAAGAGGAAAAGTTACAAATTTGTCTATGCCAAATAGGGTAAGCTAATTACCATTCACTTTAAGAAGAGCAGAATGTGCGACTGTAGCTGCAAGATTAGATGCTACGCATGTATAATTTCCTGCATGACGTCCTTCAGCTTTCTCAACTGTCAGTATGCTAGAATAGTCGTCAATGCTACGAACAGTCACTCCAGTAATTGAGTCTATTGGCTTTTCATCTTTGAACCAATTAATTTTTATTGGCACATCTCCTTGATAAATAACACAAGAAACTCGAGCAAGAACTCCTTGAGCAATACCAGATTCTTGGAACGAAAACGGAATAATTTTAGGTGCAACTGAAATAAATAAGAATAATCGCATAGGTAGCAGGTACTGTGAGGTCACCAGAACCATTAGATTCAATTGCTTGAGCTCCCATTTTCACAATAACAAATAGCATAACATTTAAACACAACCTTTACATAACCTGTATAACAATGAAATGCGACAACAGAACATTACGCAATTTTGTTTAAGAATTCTCTTTGACTTTGAAAAGAAACTGTTAAACGTCAGGACTGCAACAAACGCTAGTTAATTACCGTAAACCAGAAGTTGAGTAGTGTGTGTCACCGTCGCTGCTAGATTGCTGACAACACACGTGTAGTTGCCAGTGTGTAGAGAAGACACAGTCTCTATACTTAACGAGTTGGCGTGGTCATCGTAACTGCGAGTCACCACTCCCAGGTTAGAAGGAATTGACTGACCATCTTTAAGCCAACGGAACTGCAAAGGGGCATCACCCTGGCTCACAGCACAGACGATTTGGGCTCTCATACCTCTGAAGAATTGATCGTCTTGGAATGCAAAAGGCAGGATCTGAGGAGGAACTGTAAAAACAGCCAAAACAAAAGATTACCATTGACAGCAAGCTGGGCTGTGTAGGTCACTGTTGCAACTGGGTTCTTGGCCATACAGGTGTAGTTGCCATTGTGGCTGGGACTTATGGATGCAATAGTTAGGATGCTGGAAAATTCATCTATGGCTCGGATGTTCACCCCTAGAGATGGAGTAATAGCTTGGCCATCTTTTAGCCATTTAAGCGATATTGGTAGGTCTCCCTCCAAGACAACACACTGAAGACGGCCTCGCATTCCCTCACGGACAAGTTCATCTTGAAAAGAAAATGGGGCAAGCTTCGGAGGAACTGTAAAAAAATGGCAGCACAGTCCATTAAAATATGTTGCCTTTACGAATCTACATGTAGAGCTGTATACAATATATTACGGGTTTGTCACACATCTATACTAACTCTGCTTCAGTACAACCTGTGTACTGACGATCAAGAACCTGTGATCCAGAACCAGTGAACCAGAATCTGTGATCCAGAACCAGTATCTGCAATCCAGAACAACTTCAACACAGCACTTTGAAAATATTCAGCAACATACTTCCTTTCCTCGTCCAGGACTTGTTTAAAAATAAATACATTTTCTTTTCATGTATTTTTCTTTAGCACTTTAGAAACTTTTCATCCTACCACGGAATTGTCTACGTAATTGATTGTGATAAAATTAAACAATGAACATTTATTTAAAATTAAACAGAAGCGACAACTAAAATATCATTGCTCCCAGTGGAACAATGTTCCATTCTGTGCCAAGAGTTGATTTAAGGCATTGATTTATAAGAAGATTAGTGGTTGATACTTTTACAAGGAGTTTTGAAAACGAGTTAAAAAATATTGCAATTTGCAACTACATCCTTTAGTGTGTGCATTATTTCACTTAAACAAAAGGTTATTTAAAACATCCATGCAATTAGACGTTTATGAAGTTACATTTTAAAGATGTTTGTTACGTATTGCACCTCTATCTGGGTATTATGTTTGTTTTTCAACATTACCATGGTTTGGAAAGAAAAACGGGAAAAACCTAAAGTTTTAATTTGTACCGTCTCACTGGAGATAAGTTTTATAACAATTAGCAATCAGTTGAGTATTAGCTGTGATATAAATGTTGAAAACCATTGTCCCAGATTCAGTATTGCATATAAATTATATTGACGTTGTTTGAAACTTAATTTTTTTGAATTGAAGCCGATACTGACAACCAGACTAATTTATCAGACAGATATTTTGAAGGATTAATACACTCCCACATTTCTGTACCTTCAATAAAATTTCTTAATTGTCTACTTTTTATATCTCATTGGCTAATAGGTTCTCAAAGTTGTTAATTAAAATTTTCACAATGCAATTTTGGGTTCTTCGCCACCTATATATAAGACAATCAGTAGCCCTTCCTTAAGCTTCAATCCCATATCATGAGGGGACCTCCTTCCAAGTGTTATGAATATTTTTGAACACTTAAAATCTCTCTATCATGTTCGGTGTTTTGACATAATTGTGTTTATTACGTCTTGGGAAGGTTGTCTAGAGTTGAACAAGTATTTGCGTAATTATATGGTTATTTTGAATTTTGCTCTTTTTAGTTGGGCGATTCATATGAGGAGTTTTAATTGTTAAGTCTAAGGTTAGTTTCACTTACCTAAACATCGTTTTCACGAAACCACTTATTCCTATTATCAAAATCAAATTGTAAGTTATCCAACACAGAAGTCAAAATTTATGGAGAGCAACCTAATATTATCGGGAAACAGAATCAAATTATCTCTCTTAATAAATTTAATAACCTAAAAGATAATAGGTCCCAGCATGGAACCCTAAGGAACAACAATGATCATCTCTTTTAAAACACTATTTTTCCTCTCTAATTTCGTGTAAGTAGTGTAATAGAACTCTATTAGTAAAATAACCTGTTAAAATCCCGTACATTTTTCCACAAAGTCCAAGCTACCCACATTTGCTTAAATGTACGTCAAGAATATTGTATCAAACAGGTGTATCATAATCACTCAAGAAGCAAAACAAATTTTTAGGCTTGAATACTATTCATGTGATAGAATGCTCATAACTTACCTAGCACTACTAGTTGAATCATGCTTTCAATGGTGTGTCCATTCTGATCTACAAAGCATTTATATTCTCCACTATCCGTAGTTTTTTGTACATTTTGTAGCAACAATGTGCCATTGGTTAAAACCTCCTGGCGTAGGTTGGAAGGCAAGAGCTCTTCGTCTGCAAAAGGAAATAACAAGAATATAAAATATCAGCATTCTATATTCTTCTGCGTCACTGATATCAAAAGACTACTGGATGAGGGATATGCAATGTCATTAGCTAGACACTGGTACGACATTAGTACAGGGAAACTATCAGGTCGCCTAACTTTGAATTCGATGTTAAGTCAGTGATTGAATAACAAATGTGATAATAGTACGTGAACCATGGAAAGGGATTTTTGAAATCTTGAGATTTTTTTTATTCTGCATGTACCTGGGTCAATCGTGAGATTTAATTGCGTGTCCACTTTACTGAAATAACCTACCCACCTGACCAATTTGTTGTGCATGCTCTTGTTGTGATGCATGTTCGGAAGTCATCTGACAATATGAAAGATTTATTTTAAAAACAGGCTACCACTTCGGCATACTTAGGTACTTTTCTAAGCCGAGAGTGTGAAGCTATTGTTGGGTTCAGTCAGACAGTGCCATTTGAAGCAAATGGCTCCGTCTGCCTAAACTTTAGTAGTTGCTGCACATGCTTGGCAGAAAAATGGCTGTCCAAGTGGGCCGAAAATTTGGTTTATTTTCTAATAAAAGTGTTGAGCGATTGGGCCAATTGGACGCCATATTGCATAGTACGTGTTTGAGTTCCCATTTGGCAGTATGATATTTTAAGCAATACGGGGCAATGCAAGCAGATTCCCAATCCTGCATTATTACCTTTTCACCAATCTATATTACTGCTCCGGTTATTTTGGCTTGGATGATGAGCCGAATTACGATAAAAAACGAAGCAAACTATCTTCAATAAAACAAGACTGACCTGTCAGTATGCAAGATACACAAGGCCAGTCTTTAATACTGCCTGTTTGGTTTACAGTTTACCTTGTGATTTATTATTTACTGCAAAAACATTAATTACAAGTTAAAGTCATAGTTAGTGGTCTTGCAAGGATACACTCCACTGCCCAGAGAAAAAATAAAAGATACCCATCTTAATTGGAACGTGAACTTCGGCATACTGACCAGACTATAGGTTTACTAGCTAGAATTGCTTAGGTATCATATTTTTATGCAGTAGCAAAGCTTACCCTTTTCCCAACCAATTTCTGCGAATGGATATCCATAGAAAGGACAGTTTAGCAGAATGGTTTTTAAGTTTACAACGTGTATTGTTGACTCACTTCTTGATCCAATTTTGCCTAGGACATAAATTGCCTAATTAGTTTTTCAAGCACAGAGTATACATACTGTTTGGTGAATTATTACACAGCTACACACCATAGATATTAATCCTTTTTTCATGTTTTATACTTCCAGCTTTACTAGTGGCCTTGCATGAATAAGCACCTCCGTCTTCAGTCTTCACCTGCCTTACAGTCAAGGTGGAAGACAACTTGTCGCCCATCGATGATGAAGAGTGTCGAATCCTTTTATCCATTTTTAGGGGAAGACCATCAAGGAACCAAGTTACTTCGGGAACAGGATTCCCGGAGAAAATACATTCGACGTTTACTGAAGGCCCAGGTTGGAGGACTCGTTCTTCAAATCCTGATACAAGTCTGGGAGGAACAGCTAAAGAAACATACTATTAATTTACAAGTATGTGATATGTTTCACAAAAAAAAACAGTATACTGATTTACCTTTTCCTATAGACTTACCTCCTAATGCCAGTCTAGCTACAGAAAATGCACTATCGATGTCATTTTCGATTAAACATTGGTAGATGCCGGCGTACTCTGAAGACATGGAACTTATGTGTATTGATGTATTACTCCGAATTGCAATATCCAGTAATGATGTAGATTGGCCATCCTTCAGCCACGTTATACTATTCACAGGTCTTCCACTAATTTTACAGTTTATAGTTGCTGGTTTTCCCACGTCCACTTCCAATCTGGATGGCTCCATATATACACTTAGCTTTTCTGGAAAAAAAAGTTGTAATATGTCTATAAATTGTGTTTCATTGTGGTTGATATAAATGGCTTGACTATGAATAAACAGCATTAGTTTTTAGCTTTGCTTTTTTTATTACATTTTATTGGGTTAGTATTTCTAGTATGCGATTTAGTAATACTGAATATTAATGATATATATTGCTTAGATTTTTATTCAGGTGGGTGCTGCCTTAATTTAATAAGTTTGATGAACGCAGATTATTACTAAGGCTCGTTTACAATAGGTCTTGTAGAATAAAAGCAATACGGGAAAAGGTTAGTTTTAGGTTAGGTTTCTTAAAAAATGATAAAGAAATGTCATGTTTGTGTGGCAAGAGAATTTTGTGGATGATGTCGTTAATGAGATAATATTAAAGTTAAAATAATATTTGTGATGACTCATTACGGATAGGGATTGACGAAACCAGTAAAATTGGATCCAAACCGAATCTGAAGTACTGGACCTAATCTCTGCATACTAACCGAATCGTACATTTTTTTTTTATTAATAAGGGCTATACAATTTTAACGCTACAGCTTTTTCCACGTTTAGGAACCATGTCTAAAATCACACGACTTTTACTCTATAGCTGAAACGAAGATATGACTTGTAAACTTACCAACAGAAAGCAGAAGCGACAAAATCCAGAACAATTGGCTTTTTTTCCTTTTTTCATCAAACTACTATCAAAGATGTCAGTTACTAAAAATTATTTCTAGATCAATTAAAAGATACAGCTGTATGCCGGATTAGCTACAGTAAAAAAATACAGCAAAAATTATGCGACGAATCTGGGGCAGAGCAGGATGAATGGGACAAGTAGCTTAAACAGGAGTGGCATTGCAGCAGTGGGGTTCTTCCAGTTTATTCAAATCTATACATTCCTTAATTATAAATATTTCACACTTCTAAATTTAGTTTAAGTATTGTTTTATTTTCTTTAGTTAATCTTCTTGTTACTTTCATAACAATTATTGTATTTTTATAATTCCTGAAATACTTTTATTTGATATATATTTTATAACATTTTCTAATTTCTTTAATTCCTGTTTTAGTTTCATTGTACTATTATTTATCAACAGATCTTTAGTAAAACGATTAAAGATCTTAGCTTCATATACAGTATGTCCCAGAAGTCCCGTCCACGCAAAATAAAGGACTATATACTGGATATGAGTTGGTAGTAACAACGTACTCAGATAGGAAACAACCTATGGCGAATCCGATGATGGTTCCCAGACTGACCTTGGAGGTCGTCTTCAAGGTTATCCAAAATATATTTCCTAAACTATTCAAGATACGGTCATGAAGTAAATTAGAATGGGATTATAACACAAGGACAACAAAGAAAACAGAACTGAAATGAAGTCATGCCGTAAATAAGGAAAATATGGCCAAAACAACTTGGATCCTGCAGTGGAGCCAACCTAGATGTAGCGATAAACATTGAAAGTGATCAAATACAGTTATTTTATAGCCTTAATTAGGTTTAAAGGTGTTTTGAAGCAAAGATTATGCAGAAAACAATCCATCCAGCAAGCATGGAACGAGCTAAAGTTGAAAACGGAGGATCACTGAAAATGAATATCTAGAAGGTGCACCATAACCAGAACACCAATCCATAGGCAAGAAAATACAGGTATATTCTTCAGTAATGAATACGAGTTTTCATCATTACATTAAGGTTATAACACAAATATGATAATGCAGATATGATAGAGCACATTTAAATAGATGAGGCAAATTAACAGAAATTATCGCCAAAATCCTACTTGATTTATTGTGGTTCTGAACCTCACCGATATCCGCTCGGAGCAGAGTGGAGCAGTATCCAAAGTTTGCAGAGCTTTCTCATTATTTTTTATTTTTTATTTCTTTGATCCATTAAAAGAAAAGCTATTTAAATTGTTTCCAAGTCTTCTCTTTGGGGGCACTAAACTTCGTTGGGTGAAGCACGTGCCCATGGTACCTCCCCCCCGTGTTTCCCCCCTGTTTTTATACAATTACTGAAAATGGGCTCTAGTGCTTCTGTACGCAACCACATGATGATGCAACAAGTGATTGCTTATTGCTGCCCCTTGGTTGCTCACCTGCAGTTTCGAAGTTGTATTGCCATATCTTCCGTGTTTGTGGCACGATTTAGTTCCGTTTCCTTTATTGAACTGGTGGTATCATCCCAAATAACTTTCTAATTTACTTTATGCCCGTATCTTGAAGAGTTTAGGAGATATATTTTGGATAACCTTGAAAACGGCCTCCAAGGTCAGTTTGGGAACCATCATCGCATTTGCCATAGGTGATTTCCAATATGAGTACGTTGTTATTACCAACTCATATCCAGTATATAGCCTTTTATTTTGGGTGGCCGAGACTTCTGGGACATACTGTATAATAACGTTTCTTTCTTTGTCCCTATTTATTTGTCCATGTTGGAATATCGCACAGAGTGCATTTGTTTTTAGTCTGTTCTGTTTTGCCATGTTACATTTTTGTCTGTTTATTTTCGAAATAATTATTTATTATAACAACTTGATGTCTTAGTTTACTTACCATTAATATTTCTTTCTTTTCATGAACCAGTGTTGTATCGTCAATACTATTTCCAATAATTGCTTTTATAATTTCATTTTGTTGTATTGTAAGCTAATTTAATGTCAATAGTTGCAAATCCATATATTTCAGTTCTGTACGTAACGTAGTTGAGTGTCAATCCATGCAACGTATAAGATTCTTTTATTCTTGTCCTTCAATACAGGTCTTAATTGACGTATTTTCGCTAAAAAACATCATTATTTATCCATTTAAATTTTGTGTGTGACTTAAAAATTCAGTGAGTATCCATTACTATTCCTAAATATTTAATTAGGCTTACAACTTTTTTTGACAGCTTATATCTTCTCCATTATGGTTTGCCATGACCCTACATTTTTCTCTATGCACGAAAATTCTACACTCTTTTTTACTATAATTTTAGGAACTGCAATTTCCATATGCAATGATTTTTTTTGCTGATGTCCATTCGTTTTCATTTTGCAGATTTTCTATTATTTCAGTTGCAGAATAGTTTACCGAAATTTGTATGTGTCATCAGAAACTAAAAACAAATAGGTTTTTCATTTCTTTTTTTCCATACTATTAGTGTAAAATAAAAAAAAGTAAGGGCCCCAGAACTGAGTCTTGAGGTACACCATAGTGAACATTCAATATACTACTAATTGTGTTTCCAATTTTCATGATCATTTCTCAATTTGTTACATGACTTTGTGTGATGTTGTTTACATTACCGTTTAATCCCATGTTTTAGCATTTTTTTTTACTAGAATTTAGTTTCAAATGAATCAAAACCTTTTGTAAACAGATCAATGAAAATCGCTTCCACCTATTTATTGTTATTTCAACTAAAAGGTTCGTTCTACTCTTTTTTTTCACTTCCATGTTGTATGTCTGCTAATAATTTGAATTTTACTAAGTATGTTTTAATTTTGTTTGCCAACAAACCTCTCTAATTATATTTACAACAGACAGGAGTGTAATGGTATTGTAGTTAGTAAATTCAATTTTTATACCTTTCTTGTGTAATGGTAAAAGTACTTGTCTAAGTATCGTTGACAGAATAGCTGTCTAGAGACAAATCATGAGGACCATATTTAAACATATTCATTGCTGGCATGGAATTCTTAGCAAATGTGAGAAACGAGAATAAAAAAGAGTTAAATGAAGAGATATGAAGGGAGTGGGCACAAGTTATCATATGTTTATAAACTGAAGCCTTACAAAAAAAGTGTGTTACACTCTCTGTTCATTTACTTGACCACTTTTGGTGTTGAATGTTGTCACCAGCATAAGAAAGAGTTGCAACAAGAAAGGTCCTCGAGCCAAGTGAGACTATGCCGAATAAGTGAGGGTTAACCAGCGACTCAGCTGGTTGTTATTATAGAGATGACAGCAAGATCAGAATGGTAATGTTGAAAAAAAAGAAAAAATTAACAAGCATGAAACACCATACGACAACGAGCTTTAAGCCTCAATCCCCCCCCCCCCCCACAACGAGCTTTAAATTGGGTAGTGGATGTGGAAGTAACCACATTATTAAGGAGATGATTCTCCATGAATGGCCAATCCGGTTGGAGAAGAATTACTTTCTGGCCTCAGTGTGGGAAGTTGTGATAGAAGAGTTTAAAGTAATAGTCCACCTGTACCTGTACCACCTGTACGACAGTTTTATCGCTACTCAAACAAATAGTCTGACGTAATGTAGTAGTAGTTCTTAAGGAATTTATTCGTTTCAATAGCATCGCTTCTATCGAACCTATCAGACAGGCTGGAGAATTTGAGAATGTTAAGAAGCTCTTAGTAAGACGTGGATTGCAATCTGGGCACCATCTTGTAATTTTCCTTCGAGTTTTCTCAAGAAAGATTATGGATTTTTTACAATGCGGTTTCCAGGCAGGGATGCGTTATTCCAGGTGAGGAAGAATACATATCTTGTAAAGGAGGACAAAAACAAAGTTGTTTAGGTAAGTAAAACTTTAAAAACGTACTTAGCAGTAGTGATTGGCTCTTTCGCAGAAGAAGCACATTGTAAATGGAATTTTTTAGGTTTGTTGTCACACCAGCACACCAAGAGATCTGAGTGACTCTTTCGAGGAAGGTCGTTTATTATATAAGAGAAGTGGTTATTGTGAAGAAAAATGTGGAAAAGATAGTTAACCGTTATACTGGAAAGAGGTTGCAAGGAGTTCTCGCAAAGATATGACTAAGATTTTGCTGACACGTACACCCTCACATTAAGTTTGAATACGATGTGGATTTTGGTGGCATACACAGCAATGAAGGGATGTATAACACACCAATATGATATTCAGATGACTTATTAAAACGGCTACTTGACCAAAGAACTGTATGTGAGTGACCCAGAAGGTTTGATCACACCAGAAGATGAGGACATGTTGTGCAAGTTCAAATACAGCCTATACAGGTTAAAGTAAGAGGAAGGTGTTTGGACCCAAACTATGAAACAAAAAATTCTTGCAGAAGGCTTCAACTGAAGTGGAATTTATTCATGCATTTATTCATTTACCAAGGGATGCATTTACCAATCGATGTAGCAAGTTTCTACACTTAACAAGTTATGTTAAAATCCTGTGAAGGTATATTTTGTTGCAGTGAAGAGGGTACAGAGATACCTGAAAGGAACAGTGGACTGCAGGATAGTTTACCATACAAAGGAAAGGTGGATTGAGGCATATGTTGATGGTGATTGGACTGAAGTTGAAGAAGACTAGAAAACATGAACTGGTTATTGCTTGCTGATGAATGGGTTTTGTCTATAACCCAGTCTTGTGTCACGTCGTCCACTTTGGAATCCGAGCATGTGGCACTAGCTGCCTGCGTAAGGGAAGTACTGGGGATTCAGCAGCTATTACAAGTGGTCAAATGACAATATAGAATGCCAAAAACCCTGTGCCCAACATAAAGTCACATCATTTTGGCTTGAAATACCACATCACCAGAGAAATGTGAATTATGTAAGTACCAAAAAGAATCTGGCATACGTATTTACCGAGCCATTGAACAGAAACAGATATCAAAAATTGGTGAGACTGTTGAAAATTACACCGAAGAATAGAACAAGTATTGATTCGGAAGTGTGTCAACCTGCACAGTTATGAAGAATTGTGGAGGATACGACCTGTGTTAGGAAATGGAACGTACCATATCACTTCGTGCTTAGATTGGTGTACTGTTAACGACAATAAGTTATGCTTACCCTTGTTGAAGAAGCACTTGTATAACCTTCCTCTGTGCTGAGAGAGTGACATAGATAGGTATCTCTATAAAGTGCTATGGTGTTAGCTATGCTAGGAATATTAGCGACCAATGGTAAACTGCAATCATACAACCAGTGTTTCACCAACTAATGGTCAGTCTGATCAACCATTGCGTTAACTGGATTATGGAGAGCAATTGAGGGAAAGCCTGCAATTGCATGCTATATTACATAGCAGCTATTAACTTCACCACCGTTGCACAACTGGACAAGATAAACACCTATTCGTCATGTATGTTTGATAATCCCACTTCGTTCCACTTCTTATTTAATATTATTTAGTCCTCATTCCATAAGTATTTATCCACTCTAGCATTTTAAATCTCTGTATTGTTTCCCTTATTCGTATTCCTTTATTTTATCATAATTTTTGGGTTTATTTTACATAAAAAAAAAACAATTACATAATGACGTAATTTTGTAGTAGAATATTATTTTTACGTGTATTTTGTTTGTTCTTTCCTCTTTCTTTACAAACAGTACCTTTATTATTTTATTTTCCATAATAATAACATATTAATAATATAATAATAATAATGTATTTATTTCAATAGCAAATTACAAACAAATTGCAATCCTCGAAGCTGTAATATAGCTTGTGTGAGTTTATACAAAGCATCTTATTCAATATTTTTTGCTATTATTAACAACACTTGACCCTGGTTTATTTTATAGGTTTATTTAATTGCAATGGGTATTTTATTTTTATTATCTTGTTAGTGGTAGCTATTAAAATTTATGTATCTTTTGTCATGGTATTTTTTATTTTTATCTTGAAGTCTTTTAAATTGTTGTACTCCAACATATTTTTTGGCAATTCATTAAAAATACATGGTATATAATAAGTTCTATTTCTTTTCCCATATTTATTATTCCATGTCGGTTGTGAAAATGTTTGTTTATTTTTCCTTAGATTTATTTCTCTCTCTTTATTATAGATTTTAAATTTATTTATGTAATAATTTTTTGTTAATATAATATAATCTCTGAGTTTTATTATTTTTAATATTTCGTTCTCTTTAAAAATGTCATTTGTTTTTTGTTCTTTTCCTTCATAGCCAAATAAAACTTTAATAATCTTATTTTGTACTTTTTGTAATCTTTCGATCAAGTAGTCAGATGCAAATCCATAAAGTTCTATGCCGTATCTTATTATACTTCCAATCCAAGCATCGTACACTATTTTCTTATTTTTTGTGTCTAGTATCTTTCGCAGCAGATACATCTTTGGTAGAAATTGTCTTATTTTGGATATTAGTTGTAATATATGCGTTTTGAAATTCCAATTTGAATCAATTTCTATACCTAGGTACTTTGTAAATTTCTTTTTTTCTAAATTTAAACATTTTTCATTACATATTTCATCTTTATTTTTACCATCCAAGTTCCTACAGTCACCATAATGTTTAATTATTCCAATATTTTTGCTTTTGTTCATTTTTGGTACTGTAATGTCCATTTGTACTGTTTTTTCCTTGCTAATGAATAATTCATTTTCAATAAACCAATCATTTAATATGTCAAAATCATGTTGTAAATTACTCATCATTTTTTCGTATTTGCGATGTATTGAAACTATGATGGTATCATCTGCAAATAAAAATATTTCTGTCTTTTCAAGATTTTCTGATATGTCATTTGTGTATATTAAATAAAGTAGTGGTCCTAGTACAGAGCCTTGTAGCCTTGTGGCCTAATATAATAATAATAGTAATAATAATGGGTGATGTTCATTTTACAGACAATTTTTAAAATGTAGATTTTAATAGATTTGGAGACTTGTTTACAGTTCATTTTAAAGTACTTACCACTTATGAACAGCCGAGTTTCTCTCTGGTCCTCGCCTGCGGTATTGGATGATGTGCAGACGTAAATTCCTGAATCTGATTCCTGAGCATCTTCTATGATCAGAGATCCTGATACTTTAGTTATTCTTCCGTTAACAACCAAGTCCTCTTGATGGTTATCAAATTTCTTCAACCAACTAATTATAAATGATACCAATCAAAATAGCTTAAAAGTAGGCCTAGTCATGATTCATTTTTTGCTGAAATAACATTTTACTTACCTCACGGTTGGAGTAGGGTATCCTTGGCTTTCACATGGAATGAATGCTGTTTCACCTTGCTTTACAGATATAGCCTTTGTAGTTGATGTGATTTTAGGCGCCATATTACCCTGAGGCTCTACAAATCATATCAGCAAAATTGATTATTTTGGACACTTCTCCAGTGACGGCACCATCATTCAATTTATTATAATTTCCTGTATGCACGTGCCTTTCCACAACACGCCTTTTCTTCATTCAGTCATCTATTTATACCAACGTATGTACATATAACGAAATCAATAAATTCTAGTGGCTTAAAGCAGTCATCAAAATGAAATACTACTTGCATTATTAAAAAATTTAAACCTACAAGCAGTTGACCATCAGCATTTTCAGGTCATCTGATGATTTTCACACTTCTACATAAAGCAGCTTTAAAAAAAACTATATACTTCAACCTTGAAAACTTACACAAAATGTTCGTTTTAGCTGAAAGGAATGTCGTGGATTGTGGAATGGTATGACATTCATACATACCGGTAACAAAAAATTTCCCAGCAGTGACACTCTTCTTTGTTTCTTGGGTTAATCTGTTCAAAAATTGGCAGTGGAAGTTGCTGTTACCATCTTCACTGTTGATTTCACTGACGTAAAGATCTCCATTTGGCATCATTGCATATTTGGAATCTTAAGACAAGAGTAAAAATGTCATTATGCAGAACAAATAATAAACCACAAAGTAAAGGTAGTTTGAAATAGACAACAGGTATTTATATATATCCTTGTGAGGATAAATATGCGTAAACTAATAAATACAGGAAAGCAAAACAGTTGTAAAACTAACAAATCTAGTATTCGTTTTCTAAATAAAACAGCAGTCGTTTGAGAGCTTGCTTACACTAAGTTTGTACGATGTTTTCGTGTTAAATACAGCTTATTGCCGTTTGCTTTTGCCTGTATGCATTACAACAAAAATGGCACGCCAGCTGTATTGACCACATGTCGTCCCTGTCGTGATTACATAAGTTCAAACTTTTAGTGCGTGTTCCTTCCATGAAATAAGGTGCAGTTGTCTAGCCAAGAAATTCACCAGTAGTGAAGAAAAATGTTCGCTTATTTGTATATTCAAGCCAAGGCTACTAACCTAACCTAACTTATTCTGCAGCAAGGCCAGCACAGAATTAAAACTTTTGCTTAGGGTCTTTTATTCCCCATGAATTTTTGATCAGATTGGGACAGGTGTATTGAAAGAAAAAATGCTTACACACCCATAATCAATATTGTACAATCAGTATTTTTTACAAAATACCGGGTAAACACTATATGTCTTACGGGTTTGCACTACAAATTAACATCAATTTTGAGGGGAAAGCTAGAAATAAAAAAAATTGGTAAATTAAAAGGTTTTTAAAAATGTCTGTGAAAATGTCTGGAAAATGCATGCATGTAAATCGAATCGCTGGGAATCGAATATCTGTAAAATGATCGTGTCTGTGAACGATCGTTTCTGTGAACTGATCGTGTGTGTGACATGAACCAGAGTCGCTATGAAATATAAGCACCCAAGTATAACCCAGTGTTCTTAAATGTGTGGACTGACAATCATTGACATAATAATAATAATAAGCTTGCTGCAAATACAACCGGATTGACAAGGACCTGGTGATCACAAACTGCCATCGGAAGTTAAACCTAAAATTATAAATTACAAAAGTATAAGAGTTTAAAAGTTTAAAACGAAGAAAATGACCCGGCTGCAGAGGATGGGTAGATCGTATTGGGTTGGGGTCACGAATGCCTTACCACCAAGGTTAGACCGACCAGGGACACAATGGTCCCTGATGGCATCGCCAAATGTGAGGGACAAGTGAGGGGAAAAGCTGTATCGTTGTCATTGTTCCTTAAAAACAAAAAAACAACGCATCGCAGTTTAAAGTTTAGCCAAAACAAATTGCCTATCTTAATTAAGATAATAAAAATTATAATAACAAAGCTACGGTCACTAGGAAAGACATGACCAGGAAAAAGCGGGCATTACACCTGTCTAACAATAACCACCCAACTACCAGGCAACAACATATTTGGATCTTTTCAAAAATTTGGCAAAATAAAACTCGTCAAGGTGATGTCTGAAACTGTTAACGGGGGCAGCCGTAATGATCCGCTCAGATAAAGCATTCCACATCGGGACCACCCTAACATGCCAATAAACAAAACTTATCGTGGATGATAGCTTTGCTAGGCAAGTCTATTCGTACCATGAAACAAGAAAAACTGTTGAAAAATTAGTTACTAATTTCATATGGAGATGTTACATTCTATATATGTATTGTTCCTATTACTATACCACTTTGTGTATGAGAATTACTACTGCAGCAGTCTTCCGAAATACCCTTTAGATAGAAAAGGTTTGAGAAAGCAGTTGGTACCCTTGCTGAAATCTACTGATAGGTTGCAAGGTGATCTCTGGAAGAAGAGTTACCATTATTTTTTAGTATTTGATACTTTTTTTATATTGTGAAAGTTTATCATCAGTGTGGAGTCACTGAAAATTACTCAAGAGAATTGTCACTAATTAGAACTGCTTAAAGTTTAGTGCCTTTACCAACAGATACAATTACATGCAGATAGTAAGTGCGCATTTTATTTATACACAGCAATTAATGCACCAGAAAATCCATGGCAATTACAAGTTTTAAAAATTTGTTTTGATTCCTCATAGACAATTTTACTACTAGTCGTATATAGATCACAGTGTTGTTTTAAAGGGGTGGATGTGGGGGGAAGAAACAGTTACAATATTAGCAGGAATATTAGAAGTTAAGACTGGAGTGCTCTCAATAGTGAGTTTTAGACTCCTAAATAACGTGCCCAATGCTCTCTGTACAGGCAGTGGAGTCGTCATGACTCTACAGTTTTTCACAGCCAACAGCTCAGTTTTGATCCTAATTCACAACAATAAAATTAAAAAAAACCATGCTCTCCAGTGTCATCAAACCACATTAAGTATTCTAAAAATCAGTCCATGGACCCCTGGACCCTGCTGGGAAAGTTTAAAAAGCTCCCCCATAACCCTTAGCCGTGGAAAGAAGCGATTACTCATGAATGCCCACTAGTCACAGTTCCTTTTAAAGAATTGTCTGGGGGAGAGGTAAGACGTACCATATAAAGTTAGATGTGCATTGTCCTAGGGTAGGCCTGTGGGAGTCTCTGT
>JAHWFP010261070.1:0-20441 GCA_023313725.1 Lithobius niger
GGGGGGGGGGGTGTGCCGCCACCAGCTGCATATCTACAAGAAGTATGGCAGTGCTGGCCTACTCATCAATTGTAAGAGTGTAAGTTCAATGCTATGAAACTGGTGCTTGTGGAGGAAACGTGAAGTGAAATAGCATATTGTTTAGGCCATTTTTAAATAATTAGCTGAATTAGCTGAATTAGCTGAATTTACGGTGTACACTCGTCTCATATGGTGCACACTCATCACCACACACATGTGTGGTGATGAGCACATGTGTGCACGTGAGGTTAGCACATATGTAATAAGGTTAGCACGTATGCACATAAGGATAGATCATGTGTGTGACCATATGGTGCACTTTCATCAGCTAACCTGTAGGAACTTCAGAATAAGTATGCCATAAAATCAAAACTTTGTGGCACAATTTTCTTGTGGTAGTAATCACCTGCATAAATAACGTCCACCAGTAATAATATAAATTAGGGACCAGCTGCTAGATAAACAAAAAACGAACTTGCAATAAAAAATAGTTACCTTAAAAAAATGTAAAAAAATTGTACAGTAGACAATGATATTTGAAACACGCGCACAACCAGCCACTCACATTTCTCAGCAGTACTAACACACGCTCGGAAAGGATTTTGGTAATAAATCGCAGAATAAAATTTGCAAGGTACTTACTTACCCACAAATTTAAAAGTGTGGTGTAAAATAACAAACCCGGCTTTCTCAAGTTGTCAAAGAGATGATGTATGGGCATTTCTTCCATGCGCTTATAGCCATTTGGTGGTTTAATTATATTGAGAATTTTTATTTTCTTTGTGCAAAACAACCTCGCACACTGAAAAGACTATGACTTACACTGAAAGGGCCACACTGGGCCTTTCTGCTGCAGTAATTTCTACTCGTCACCGATTGGTCACCGGCAAACAAACCACACATCTTGAAAGTCTATTTCACTTAGAGCGGGCTGTGTGCTTGCATGGCGTTATGCATATAAGCAGGAGCGTATAGAAAACAGGAGCGTGTGTGGCTAGTCTGTGCTGGTAGTGCGTAATTTAGCACGCTGTACTAATGACAGAAGGAGCAGCAATACTACGCCTGCGCCAAGTTGTCTAAAATCGAACTGAAACATAGCATGCGAAGAAGACGTGTGCCATGAAAGCAACACTTTATTTGATTGTTGGCTAGAGCAACTTTTGAACAACAGATTGTCTGTTTAAGTCTGTTTTATTATTACTTTGACATTGTTTCCATGTTAAACACTTATTGTTTAAAAACAAAGGACCAAAAATTAACTTTGAGAACGTGACCACACCTCTGACCATCTCATACAGATGGCGACCTCTATTAACAATTCATACACCACTGTAGACGCTCCTGAGTTAGCAGTGTAGTGGTAGTTACGGAGACACTGTCCTGTTTTCTATAGGCTCCTGATATTAAGGATATGACGTCACCTTCGTTAATTGGCGGAAAAACGAAACTCGTCAGGATACGTTAACTTGGTGAATTAGCGTTATCAAAACTAGGTTTTAGCTTACTTAATACAAAATACCAATGCCAAAGCAAATAAAATTACACGTTGAATGACGAAATGCAATGGAGGATAGTTTCACTACGCCAACTATGAAGAAAAAAATATCTTAAATTTTGAATATCGTAAACATCGATAATTGTGCGTTTTAGCAGTCAACTCCTTTCCAGCAATTTTTGCTCGGCCTTCGATCTTGGGAAATTAAATCTGGAAAGGAGTTTCGTGCTAAACACAAATTATCAATTTCATTGAAGCTTGGGGCATCGTTCTGATTTGTAATGATTCTTTTCCTCACGGTTATGCATAATTTTTCGAAAGCTGCTTTACAGTACAGTCAATATAGTCTACTATCCCATGGGAAAATATTATGTAACTTTCAGTTCATTCTTTCTGATTCTTAAAAATATGCAGTACTTTCAAAATTGAGCCGTTTCATGTACATGAGCTCTATATCTGCTTCACATGATGTGTAAGGATCAACAAACTGAATTAAAAATGCCAAAACCAATATTGAATTTGCATTCATTGTTCTCTTCCTCTTGTATATGTGTGTGACCTTCTGGATACCCACTGAGAAAGGTTTAACAGCTACTAAGATTGGCTGGATCTTGTAGCCATGGTCTGCCTCGGTAGCATAGTGGTTAGAGCGCTAGGTCTAGTATGAGGAAAGTCAAGGGTTCTAGTCCCAATCGGGGCAGTTGTTTTTTTTCTTTCTTTCTCACATTAGTGGACCTTGTATTCTTCCAAGGCCCGTCTTTAATGCAGACTATTTGGTTCGTTGAATTTGTATATAAATGAGACCCTTATTGGTACTCCACAGACCTCGGGTTGAGAAGAACAGAAACATGCAAATTAAAGTTTGTGAAACGCATTAATGGCATACACGGCGACATCTCAATCGGCATTTTCATGTGGTTATAGTGAAAACAGTCCTGAATCCAAAGGATCGTTGAGTTGAGCATCGGTATACATGTATTGAAATGATGCTGACGGGCTTGTAAAATTAGCGTAAAGAGCGCCGCGTGTTACTCAACGTTGGTGCTCGAAGCGATATGATGAGAACGATGTTCTGCTGACTGTATTAATAATTTGTCTTAAAGAGCTAAACTAATCTTTAAGACAAATATTGAATTTTAAGGGCTTCAAATTGAGTTCAAGTATTGATTTAGCAAAATCGAAGTGATTTAGCATAAACTGAAGGTTAGTATTTTGCAGATATTAAGAAATGATTTTGAAACACTTCATTTGTGAGTTGGACTTATCAAGATCACGACCATTTAGCTCTGGTCTGTTTGTAATGCTGTAATGGAGCTTAAAGTAAAAGGTCCCTAGGTCCTTTATGAAACCAATGCAAACCATGCGATTTTTCCCATTCTGATATGAACTGAAAGCAGTAAGTTGCTGAGCAGTTGCTTTCATTTTATTTTGCGTGACCTTACAGCAAGCAAAATGTCGACGTAAACACAATTGATACTTATTATTGCTCATTTTAGCGATGAAGACATGCAGAGTGTGGCTAGTCTAATCAGTATGCAGATGGCCCAGGAGGATATCGGAAACTTAGAGGACTTTGATGAAGAACAGGAAATCCTTCGGGAAGAAACGTCCGCCAAAATTTCCGAACTGGCCTCCAAATTCGGGCTGTTGGCATCTGATAATAATAAAGACGATCATGATACAGGTAAGAAACATTTTTTCTTAAGTGTTTACGCTGTAAAATTTTTAAATACGGACGCAGAAGTAAACTTCTTGTTGAAACCATTATTTCTTGAATAGGGTGAATTGGGATATATGATTTGGAGAATAAGGTAGAGCCGCTGACTATTAGGCTACTAGATACATGTGTAGGCATGTCGAGGGTCAAGATCATTACCAACAATTAACACGCACAAACTGAGTTTTACTCTATTTTGGTGCTACAACTGGCTAACGCCGTCAAGGTACTACAAACAGCAGTAAAATTCATTTTACAAACATGGTATTAAGATACTACAAACACTAAAATAAATTTTACAAACTCCCAAGACCTGCCCTATGTTAGCATCGCCTACAAGCAACAGAGTTCGGAAAAATGAAGCACACTTACGCAAAGTTTCAAAAATTTAAAAAAGATATAAAATAAAAGCTGGAGATGTATAGTCACAGCTGACTATCTTCATCAGGCAAAGCACACCGTTTTTTTCTGTTAACTCCTTTTGCGGTATTCAAATCCGGCGGTTGGACGTGGCCCCCAATATTCGTTGGGCCGTCCTTGCTCTTTCTTACTCATCCCCACATCGCGGCCTTCTATATTAGTAGGGTTGGTTTTTCATTTTTTCCTGAGATCGTCTCTTAGTTCAGTATGGTGCAGGAACTGGCTTGCTGGATTTGATTGTCCCTGGATATTCATCAGCACGGCCTTCTCTTGGACGTGGTGTTGAATAGCCAGGGATTCCAGTCCTCTCAGGTGCGTAGCTCTGTTAGAGTTTAACACAATTAGGGTCTCAGTTTGTTCCCAGTCGATCTTGTGTGAACTTTTCACGTGGTGAACTGCGATGGCGTTTGTTTTCAGTTTGTTTCTCGTATCACCCATATTATGTTTTATCCTTGTTTTTATGCCTTTTCTTATATTGCCAATGTAAACGGCGTCACATTCCGAATCTGAATGTTTTTGAAGCAACAGAGTGTGACACGGCTAAATGCTTGTACCTAGTTAGTAGTTAGGAGCAGAAGTTTTATTGCATCCAGATAAGAATCCAAACACTCAATACTGTTAACTTGCAAATGCAGAAATGTGTCAGCTAACTGACATGCTGATTGCGCAATCAACAGCCTGAAGGTGAATAACTTATAATGGTGTCCCGAAGTGTACGTCAAATTAATGAGTGTTAATTTATTTTTAAATTCGTTCGTAAATAAACATTGCAGGTCAAAGTCTGTGTCTGCATTTCTTGCTGCTTTTTAATGACTAGTACGAAAGTTCCAAGTACCTTTCTATGTACTGAAATCTGTTCAGAAAGTAAAGTGCTTAACAGTCATCTTGTTGAAAATACAAAGCTAGGGACGCTTACAAAAAAATAGATATTAAGCAAAGTGTGATCGCATGGAATTGTAATGTTATAATGAAACCTCATTATAAGAGAGAAAATTCTTTGCATTCTGGTAGTCAGTACTGCTTCTGGCCACTGATACATGTTAGAAGACCGGAATTGACCATACATTTTTCTCGTGCTGTAAAAGTAGGCTCACCTCCTTTAACTTTCAGTATGGAACAATGCATGACCAGATTCCAACACAGCTAGGCAATTAAAATGGTATCGCCAAATTAGTTTGGTTGCGACAGCGGCTCACAACGTGTTATTGGGCTTGTCCATCAACCTTGGACAGCGGTTACACGAGGTTGATGGTATCCAACCAGATGCTGTTCTTTTACAACACGGAGGTAGCAAAACTAGCTTGTTCAGAACTAGCTTTTACGTACTATCCCAACTAAATTCTTTTAATTACTTCACCAACTAATGGAAATAAATTACGTTACATAAGAGTCGCTGCAATGATCACATATTTTTACACTCAAGATTACCACCTATAATTTTTATCCCTGAATACCTTCATTTAAATTTGTGCATTATTTGCGAGAGTAAGCTGTAATTTCCTCAGATAAGTAAAAATTCTGTTCACCCAAAACACTAGCAAAGACATCACGTCTAGATAAACCATCCAGGTGTAGAAACGCTTCCATCTTTTTTGGTTAGGATCACCTAGCATTTAGACGTGCCTATTTTCGTGTCCGTTGTTTATTTCGTGTTCAAGCTGTTTGGACTGTTTTTAACATGATTTCCTGTTTTTGTGCAGTGCGAAATGCGCGTTGTTGTGTTAGACTGTTTTTCATATTCTATAAAACATATTCCCTCCCTTTGTTCAAAAAGATGGCGAAGACTCCACGTACCTGTACACCACGAAAAATAGTATTCCTATGACGAACGCTGCTGTGGAACGCATTATCAACATTACATCAAGATAGTCCTCTATGTAGGAAATTTTCGACCACTATCTGCAGGCTTCATCAGGATCTCGAGGTTAAGTTTCTTGCCTGGTTACATGAGTGATTTTCAGTCCCTCCATCATCAGAATTTGAAAATGCCACACTGAGTCACGCGTGGATGCTATCATCGAACAACTCAAAGCAGATGACCTTTTGGATGAAGTTGCATTCAGGATTGTCCACTGCTTTCGGGGAGCACCCACATGGCTTACCAAGGAAAGTGGCTTCGGTGGAATTGTTGATGCTGTTCAAGGGAGCTTAATTCCTTGGTTCCAACTATGAGAAACTTGGGGTTTTTCCTCAATCAACTCTACTGCAACAGCATCAACGTGGCCAGAATCAAAGTCTGTCGGTCTGCAGTCAACTCCGTCTTGAACGTAGCCAGGAATACTGCTGTGGTTGAAGATTTCCACATCTCGTTAGTAAAAGTCTTTGGAGCAACCCTTCCGAATGTCAATCCAGTAGCAGTCGCCACTTGGCCAGAAGAAGCACTCGCCATTTCACAATTTTTACTCGCCACATACCAAATGCGTCTTGTATGATGAAAGGTTTCTCTAATATATGCAGTAACAAAATTGTGCAAACTCCAGTATTAATGCAGAAAATTCAGTTATGTAGCCCTTATAAATCTGAGCATAACGCCGCAAACCGTTCGTCTCTAACTTATACGGTTCCAGAGATACCCCTTTTTTAGTGGCATGCTCTGTAGCTAGTCGCCGATTTGGCGAGTAAGGCTAAATTCCAAGTCGCCAACTGTTGATTTCCACTCGCCAAATGGCGAGTGGCGACCGACATTGGGAAGGGTTGCTTTGGAGTGAAACGTCCCATCACAAGAAAGCTCTTTCCAGCCTGGGATCTTCCTTTGTAGCTCAACAGCCTGTTGGAAGACCCATACGAACATGTCATCCACATCACTTAGTCTTGTGACGAGGAAGACGGTTTTCCTTATCGCCCTTTTCACCCTTGCCCTCAACAGAGATGTAGGTTACTTGAAGTTCTCTCCCGACTTTGCCTGCGTTTGTTTGCTGCAAAGAAGTAAGTTCCTTTTGAGTGACGACTTAAAAGATGTTTGGAGCCTTCCAGCCCTCGGTACAGACATTGGTGATGACGTGGAGAGGTTGCAGTGACCTGTCTACATCCTCCGACTCTACTTATGGACAACAAAAACTTGTGATGGACCAAAGGAAGGACTGATCTTTTCCTGCCATGTCGGATTGCAACTGGTTAAGTAACCCTTGCAGCTAATGCTGCTTGGATTTCAGCTGTAATCACCTTCGCCTACGAGAATGACAGTGACAACGCTTCAGAGAGTGCCCATGAAGTGAGAGCTGTTTAGGTGTCTTAGCAGGAGGAGGGGGGAGGGGTAGCGTACGGCTCTGCCAGCTGCGATAAAATCCTATAATCGGTGTCTATGCGAAATGTGACCACTTTCACGTCATTATTACCTTTGAAACATGATTTAACAAGCTCCTGCAATCTACTTTGGGACCTTTCTGCACACTCCAGAAGGTTAATTACTGCGAAGCAGAGGCCAAATAACGGGCGGAGGCGAAGGAAATTACCCATCAATGATATGTTGAACCCCTAGGGTAATGCAAAAATTTTATTGGAGAGATAGTTAGGGATAAAAACAGTTATTTTCCATTCCCCAGCCTACAATAACTATCCAGTTACCCATCTTACCTCCCACTTTGTTTCTCACTTAACTGTGTTCTGACAAAGTAGATAGCGGCTCTTCTGCCTTTGCGCGGAGGTACCACATGTGAAATCATTTTTAGTTGTCAGGAAATTACAGCTCACGCTGGGCAAACATTGCAAAATTTGTGGGTAGATAATCTAAGAGTAAAAATTCCATTAAAGCTGGGGAACGGAAAATAACTTGTATTTTTCTTTTATGTACTTACTTAATCGTCTACAGTGTATGCGGCCATTCATTGTGCAGAGCACATGTTTTAGTATGCTGTTCTAATCCCATATGTTGCAGCAATATTGTGGATGCACTGACACTTTGTGAAGCTTCGGTCTATTTGATTGTTGGCTAAGATAACTAGTACAAAATGACTGTTGATTTCTTAATTATTACTTTGACATTGTTTGACTTTTTAAACACCTATTTTTTGACAAGGGCGAAACGAATACAGTTTCAGCAAGCGAAATACCAGTAACTTCTGCTTGTCTGGGGCTCCATTCAACTGAATGATTGACACCCAGGCCTATGACAATTTTTACCAATTGATCATTTAATATCAATTAGCTCTCACCCACAAAGATCTCTAGACAGACTGTATCGCCCTTGTTTGGGCTCGTCAGTAGAGAATACTTTGTGGATGAGAGCTAGGCTACGCTTGCTAGAGCAAATGACAAGGGCGAAACGAATACGGTTTCATCAAGCGAAATAGTAGAAATTTCTGCTTGTTTGGGGCTTCATTCTACTGAATAGTTGACACCCGGGGCTAGTACAATTTTTTACCAATTGATCTTTTAATATCATAAAAATAATAAGAATGTAATATAATATATTATAAAATAATATATAATATAATAGTAATATATAATATAATAATAATAATAATAATATAATAATAACATATTATATATATAATAATAACATATTATTTATATAATAATATATAATATAGTAATATAAAAAAAAAGGTTTTTTTTTTATAAAACATTGGACAAAAATCAGTTTACAATGTGTACGTACGTCTAACCACCTCAGACAAATGCCTACCTCTACTGACAGTTACTTGTGCTACTCTAGTTCGGACTTAGCAGTGCACTGGAAGTTATTTTGCCATAATTTCCTGCCCAAAGCTGTTTGGTACCATTCTTTGACAGTGCAGTATCATTTTCGTCTACTTCAGGCTTCTTTCAGTGTTGTGCATAGTCTTCATGCAAAAACTTTGTTGGGTGTTGCTGCTGATAATGCACGTCTCCAAGTCGTGTTTAGGTACAGTGAAGGCACACAAAAAAGATAAAGTAGGACCAGACGTGGAAGGCCAGTGAATGCGACAGTATGTGTATGGGAAGCGTAACGTTTTAGAGGGTTGCAGTTTTGAAGTGTTGCGTTGTTGACTGTTGTATTAGCTCACTGTTTTTTGCTTGACGACGAGACTTAGCTAGTCTGGAAACGTCACTTTTTGTGTATTTGATATCTGAATCTTGCCGGCTGCTTCTTCCCTATTTGTTTTGGTGCTTGTACTTCGCAGTTTGTGGTTCTTGCCACGAACCTATATAGTCCCGATTCGTTTTGATGCTTGTACGTAGCAGTTTGTGGTTCTCACCATGGACGTACTCCCGATTCGTTTTGATGCTTGTATTTAGCAGTTTTTGGTTCTCACCACGAACCTATATACTCCCTATTCGTTATGATGCTTTTACTTGCAGTTTGCGGTACTCACTACGAACTACATACTCACTATTCGTTTTGATGCTTGTATTTAGCAGTTTGTGGTTCTCACCATGAACCTATATACTCCCTATTTGTTTTGATGCTTTTACTTGCAGTTTGCGGTACTCACTACGATATACATACTCACTATTCGTTTTGCTGCTTGTATTTAGCAGTTTGTGATTCTCACCATGAACCTATATACTCCCTATTCGTTTTGATGCATTAACTTAGCAGTTCGTTGTTCTCCATTACAACCTATTCCAATCATTTTGATAATAGGTTCATCCTTGCCTTGACACATATCACTCTCTCCCGCGATTGTTTTTCTTTTATTATTAGTGAAACACTCTTCTCCTTCAGCAGCCCTTGTTAATTCTCTGTTGCGTGCATTAATTTATGGGTTTTTTTTCCAACTACCTGGGTCGGTCGTGGGTTTCGAACCAGCATTCTTTTGGTGTGTAGGCTGCACTAGGTTGCCACTGCTCGCTTTGCTCAGGGTCCCCGGGGACCCCTCACAAAGCTCGTGCTGTATCTTGGGACTCTTCTTTTTTGACCAGGAAGTGACATGTTGCTTTAAAGCAACACCATGCAAGAGAGTGTTAATGGTTGATAGAAGGGAAAAGATGGAAGTCTGCAAGCCCGACGCCACTTTTGCCTTGGTATGAGCTCTAACAGCTCATTAGGGCAGTCTAAATTTGCTTCACAATCCTGTTCACTGTGCATTTGAAGCAGTGCTGCTAAATGTGAGTAATGATGTATGGTAAACGGAAAGGAGAGGGATAGTCGTTTATGCAAACGTTGCATCCAATTGGCCCTCGTACTAGACCTGTTATGCAGTTTCAACATTCACTTCCTTTACCGTCCAGTTACATCCTTTCCACCTTCCTAACTCTGTTTATCAGGATTAAAGATTAAAGTGAGCAGAAGTGAGTGATAATGCTTAGTGCATTTAACTGACGAGAGGACACTTCCCTCGATACTTATAATAAACCTGGACCATTAAGTACAGCTTTGCCTAATTGCCCCAATTATTTTATCGCTAAAGGATAATTTACGTTGCATCTCCAAGGCCTCAGTTTTACTGAGAGATATAACCAACTTCGGTCCACGCCCTCTACTTTCAGCCTTGTGGGTTCGTACGGACGAGATTCATTAGCGACTATGAACTTATAACTATATAACTATATATCTATATAACTATATAACTTATAGTTGTTCTTAGCTGTTAATGTCGCCTAAAAGAGGCCAAAAAGGATTCGTACCATGTTCTGCTCGAGTTTCCACACACTGCTCGAGTTTATACCAGAACGTGCCAGCTGCGTTGCTGCCTTTTTTGGAAGACATGTATATGTCAGGCTCATATTGCCTGACTGTACTTCACACAGTTTTTGATTCTCACTGCAGACTTATATATGCCGTATTCATGCGTGTACGACTGATAACACCATCCGTGATATCATTTACTGACTAGGTTAAAAAATAAGTAATACCGTATTTCTCTGAATCTCGGACGACTCAAATATAAGACGAGTAGCATTTTTGGGCTTGCGTATTATGAAGTAATGAATGGCTGCGATTATAAGACTGGTGTCTTAGCAAGGTTTTAATTAGGATTGGTATTACATGTATTAGTTTGTATACTAGTAAATTCACTTGGTACTGGATTCACCACCCAAAATTTTAATACTTCTTTGATTTCCTACTGTTTATGTTTACTAAAGCCATTTTCAATTCATATTTAGTTTTTGCTAAATAATCCAAAAACTTATTTATGCAACTGACTTGAGAATAGCATCATTGCATAGCTCTTGGAAAAACTATTCGATTGGTGTAGTCAAACATCAAAATTGGCCAAAAATTGACTGAGTTATGGATTTGCACACAAGTATAAGATGATGCTGCCGTTTTAATGGTATAAATTTGAAAAAAAGTACCATCTTATATTCAAGAAATACGGTATAATCTCACTAGTGATGGTACTAGCTAATGCTCGTGTTTTATCCTGTTCGCAGAACAATACATATTTAGGATTCAATTTTCTGCATTGTGATAGCCCCAACCAACAAAAACCCATTTGAACGTAGTTGATGGAGTTTGACTTGTATGAAACAGGGAATTTAAGGGTGTTTTTTCTTTTTTATATTCTGTTTGATTTTGTCCATGGCAAAAAGTGCGTGTGGTTTCAATTTGAAGTTCGTGAAAATTATGGCACAGAATAAATGTAACGCAGTTTCAAAATGTCGGTGGGGAAACGTTGTTTCCGCGAATTCTCGACAAGCAATCTGCGCAACATCGCTTGTCTTCATCAGGCCTACACTGTGAGGTTGTTTTGAGTTAGTGTTTACATCGTGTTGCTTGTGGAACTGGTGGGGGTCGTTCTCGTTGCGTTCTGGCTGGTGACCACTGATCTTTAATGGCCATCTGGGAGCGAAGCTGGGAGCCACCAGCAGCTTCGCTTCCAGATGGCCATTAAAGATCAGTGGTCACCAGCCAGAAGCGATGTTGTGTAGATGCTTGTCGAAAATTCGTGGAATTAAACAATGTTTCCTCACCGACATTTTGAAACTGCGTTACATTTATTCTGTGCCATAGCTTTTGCCCATCATTGTACTTTCCGCAATATAAAAATGGAAGAACGCAAAATGAAAGTTGATAAAAGAAAAAAAGAAAAAAATTGGTTGAAACCATTGTACTAGTAAATTGTTGCAGCCTGCTGGATAGTGCCAGTATTTTACTACAATATAATAACCGACTTCAGTATCACATTGCAGCACTGCTATTCTATTATACATCATAGGAACTTTAAAACCAGTGCCAGCTCAAAAACTGAATGGAATTTGGAGCCGGATTAAATGGTGATGAACTTTTGTGGCAGTGTCAAATACCACTCATTACACTGGAGCGATCCAAATAAGTTTGTTACCTGTGCGACTATTCGATCCAGTGTTAATGCAGTCGACCAGATTGTTTGGAGATCAGTTTAGGTGAAGTATCGACCTTGAATTCCCCCAATTTACATTGTTAAATATTATTGAAAGCATTGCATTAACCTAACAAAGAGCTGTGTCACTATTAGTGATCACACATACTATCGATTGTTGGAATAAGATACCTTTCGAAAGTATGGAATCGAGCAACACTGCGCCGATGTGCACTGCATTCTGTGTATTTTAAATGAAGGAGATATTCGTCGTTGAGACTGTTCGTCTTGTGATGTGATAGGGCATGTGGAAAACTCTCAGTAATCATTATGTGACCATACAACTAAATAAAATCAGTAATACCGATGTTAGAAGAAAGAATAGTACAAAACGAATCCTAAAGGTAGAGACGATTAAATCATTTATTGCATTGCAAAAAGTGAACTTAGCTTTCAAAATCATTACACCGCACAGTTGATAAATAGGAATGAACAAACCCGTTGCTACAGTAGCATCAAATAATTGTTTCAGTGAAAATTTCAAATGACAAACACAAAGCAAATCAAATCAAATAAAAAAAAAAAAAATTGACAACAAACAACTTTGTTATGTTACACTTGTTAGATAAGTATATGAAGTCTGAAAAGTTTTCCGTCAATTACGTGAAATATGCCAAAAACTAGACACAACCTCACCCATCAATCAAGCAGCGCACCAGCATAGATTATGCCACCATCAAAGCTAACCTGCTGGGTTCAGGTATCAACACTGAAACCTATGTCTCGTTATGAGTGTAAGAGCGGGTAATACTTAACACCATTCTTGTTTAAGATCGGCATTCATTTATTTTATTGGTAAATTGTGCTGGGTATGGTAAAGATCTAGCAAAGTCCAAGGGAAAATTATTATTAAGTGAGAAATGCAAGTCTTAAGAACGAAAGTTAAAGGTTCGAAGGTGATCGGATACCGCCCTAATTCTAATTTAAGTCAAATCTACTCACTGTAGTTTATTGGTCTCTCCAAAATGATAATTCTTGCATAATACATTAGTGGTTGAAACCTTTTAAAATAAAAGTTCTGTTAAGGACAATGAGTTGACACTAACGTAAAGTCCTTCGAACTAACCTCAACGCTGTGACCTGCACAACCCATGCTCACTTTTGATGTTGTCACAAGCAATACTGGATTGTGACGCTTACATGTTTCTTATTCATGGGTGTGGTTTCTAGTTTTCGGCTTACTACTACGTAATAGCACGCGTATGACAATGATTTGGGTTTTTAAAAACAGCTTTCAGTACAAATATTATCTTGTTATTTTTTACTTTCGAGTTCAAAAGATTACCAAGCATTTGTAATATTTTAAATGGTTTTTATTATTTTGTTTTTTTATTTAATTGTAATCAAAAGAATTACTTAGGTAATTAAATGACAATACTATGTATTTTGATACGCACCATTATCATTTAATGAATGAAATTGTTAAACACAATGCTGTGCATGCCAGTTGGTGCTCTTGAAAATGCAGTTTGCTGTATTGAGCCGGTAAGAATGATCCATTGTATACACCATGCTTGAATCACAGGCCATAAGACGGTTACGTGATAAATTTCGTATTATGGTAATAGCCTTAAATGGTAAGGTGCACGATTTCTTTTTTTAAGCATTTCCCCAGGTTTGATAAACGACTCAACTTGGCCGGTTTGATAAATGGCTTTTGTTTTGATGGCAGGTTGGAATTTTATCATAATGTATGAAGCTTAGCGCCTGCGATCAATATCGTTGTACAAACTTCTGTGCAAAGAGTTGGCGAGACATAAAAATATTTTTAAAAAAAGTTAACCTTGAGCACAGCCCACTTCAGAAATGGTTTATGGGGCTTGGATTCTAAAGGTGTTAAAAGCATTTATTCTGTATATGGTATGTGATTATTTTTTGTGGGTTGTGAAATTGTGGCATTTATTGATGTTGAAGTTTGCATTTTGGGAGTTCTGTTGCTTTGCAGCACTAAAACATTTTATGAAGACTTTTTTTCCGTAAATACTCCTGCTATGGCATTGCAGTATTTAAAGAGGCATTTCATAAATTATAATAATAATTGCAAAATTTGATCATCCGGTGTCATCAAGTCTGTCATTTCCTTACAAAAAGCTTAGTGCCACAGCAATGAATTTCGCACTGGAGTAGTGGGTTCGTCTTCAGTGTTTGTTTTCCCATGGTTAGAGAAAATGTTCCCAAATTTACCACGTCCAAGTAGTCTAATTAACCTGAGATGGCTTATAGTTCTGTAAGGTCACTATGCCTAGATCTGAAATTTTACCTGAGATGGCATGTTGGTCAGTGACTAAAAGGCAAAATAAAAATATTGTACATGCTGGTCACTTGTGCCGTGTAGAATTTACGTTTGGCTTGGTACAAAGCAAAAGTACCGAACAAGTGTTATACTTAGAACCGAAAAAGTATACACATGGCGCAGAGCCGTTTTTAATGGCTTAATGGAACTGTCTTACAACATTAAATATAAAATCCAGTAGGTATAAGTTTATTGTCAATAAGTCGAATTAGGTAAATAAGTAACTCCACTACCCTTTGACTGACCTGTCAGTGCATTCATGCTTCAGTGGCATCAGTTTTTAATTCCTAAGGTTGACGGTTATTTTCCCTATCAGTTATACTGATAACCTTAAAAAAAAATTTATCTTTTGTTATTCAGAGTCAGGCGGATCGTATGGTTGTATATTAACTTCCTGTCTGTCTATACATAACGCTCAGATTACTCCAAAGGCTGTCACCCACTGCACGAGCTAACTCGACTCCCTGACCTAGGTTAGTTAGGGTAACTGTTGGATACGGGGATAAATAAAACAGCTCGACTGTCAACCAATTAAAGACGAGATGGAAACAATAAGGGGGAATCGTTTGCATGCATGTCTTCTGGTGTAGGCGAGTTTGTGTTAAGTTTGGTTGCTGTGAACCTGCAAGTAAATTTCGGAAAAATGTGATTATAGTTGTAACGGAATGACTGCAGTCAGGAGTGATTGAGTCGATAAGTGATTATTGCTTAGGCCGCAGTTTACTCCTTTCCTTGCCGTCTCTTTGCACGGGAGCAGCTAACCTGACTAGGTTAACATCGAAATGCCGTTTCGAACCTAATATCCATATCCACGGCTTCTTCAAACGGTCGAATACACGTCTACTGGCTCTATTTGCCTAGATGATTCTCGTTTGGTACTTCAGCCTAAGCACCGTCCACACATCCTGACTGCTCTTGTTGTCACATTTGCAGCTCCTTTTATACTGGAGCTGGCTAAAAGTGCCATCAGGCTTCGAACGCGATGTTGCAATATGGCATCATTTTGCCACTATAGCACCTGTCAGCTAAACAGAGAAGCTGCCATAGGGGCAGCGACTAGTGATGGCCTGTTGCAATGTTATCTCGCAGTGCTAGGCCCTCACATAGTATCCTCCTAGCTTAAGAGTCATGTACTTAAATAAACTTCTCGTCATCCTGCTAATAGTCCTGTCCTGTGGTTTTACAATTACGTAAGTGAGCTTTAATACATGACGGCACTTTCAGGTTTTCAGGTTGACGGTTTTCAGGTACCAATTCGCGATGTATCGAAAACATCCAAGTGACATTTCGTAAAACTGAAGTGAGCTTATCCAACTGGTTCATTTCTTGAAGTTTGTCACAATCCGTAGCTGTAACAAACTAAGGCCATAAACGATTAAAATGTTTCTCGATCACTGACGCATCACCTTAAATGCTGCACAATTATTTTTATTTTTATTTATTTCAATTATTTTTTTTCTGGGTGTTTGATAATTTTTACCCAAATTTTCCACTCTTCATCAGCAACGTGGGGAATCAGAACATGTGACGTTATATGTTATGATAGTCATTGCGTGCTATCTCAAAGCCACCTGAGAAACAGCTCACGAGTGGCCGCTTCTGCAATGCAGGTAAAGGATAAATGCTCTCCTTAGGCATGTTAGCTTAGATGGATTGTCGTTCTGTAGGCTGGTTACCTGCTATTTTTTCCAATTTTTGCCAATTTTGGCATGCCAATATGTAATTTTAATCCTCTAGGCTTTGGGTGGGGGGATTTAGCCCCCTCTGAGCCGAATTTAGTCTGATTTTTTTTAAGTCGGGTTGGGTGCGGGATTCGAACCAGCATTGGAGAAACGGATGTTGGCCACTGGGATGTTGCTGTTCGCTTCGCCGTGGGTCCTTGGGGCACCCTTAAAAGCTTGCTGTGTGCCTAGGGACCTACTTTCTCCTCCATCTTTTAGCTATGCCAGTTTAGGCACACCAGGCCTGTAAGGAAACGTATTACCACTTTAGACACGAATTAATTCTGGTGATTTTCTTTTAAGTCCTTAGGGACTTAAATTCCGTATGGTAGTTGGATCGGTCGCAAGATTCGAACAAGCATTGGAGAAGAGGAGGCTAACCATTGGGCTGTTGCTGCTCGCTTTGCTCTGGGTCCCCGGCACCCCCTGACAAAGCGCGCGGTATGCCTAGGGGCCTACTTTCTTCTCCATCTAGTAGCTGTGCCCGTTTGGGCACGCCAGGCCAGAATGGGTTTATGGCAAATGGCCCGGGTGGGTAAGCGACAGAAGGCCCTGAAAAAGAGACCTTTGCGAGTCCCCACAAGATAGCGCGCCACAGGCGATACTGTCCGATACGTGACTTGAACGCTCTTCTTAATTTTTATCTGCTACTCTTTGATGTTTCTGCCCCCAAGCATAACCGGTAACTATTCTTCGCAGGCTCACAGAGAGGGTGCGGTTAGTGGGGGCTTTTTACCTTTACACGACACGATTTTTTTTTTTTACAATCGTATTTTTTTTATAGGTAAAATAAATGCCACGGTCACCTATTTTTGAGGTTGGGCAAAAGAAAATGTGGTTGGGGAGCTGACAAGTTCCTATCGGTTTTGATTTTCATTTTCTTTTGTGAACTCTTAATTCCTACGTGGCAGTGGCGTAACAAAGTGTCTCTGGGCCCATAGGCAAAATTTATGGTCGGGCCCTCCCTCATTTATTGCGACCCCCCCCCCCCCATTGGTGGGCCTTTTCGACAGTCTTGGTCCAAATGATTCACATACTATACATTATTTGGTTTACGTTATCCGAACAACCAACAACTTTTCAGCCAAAAAAAATTACTTCGTAATGCAAACAAACAATGTTTGAAAAAATGTATTGAAAAAAAATGTCTGCATTGTATTTTTTAGCCTACTTAACTGTCGAATTATTAGAAGCTTTCCTCAGTAGCTACATTATTACACTTGTTAAATGGGAACTTGGACTTGCTTATAACATATTACACTTTGAACATGAAATTTACTGCCAGTAGTATAATCACTACTTGAGACTCTTAAGGCGATACTTTTTCTTAGATAAAAATCTCAATGATGTTGTCCATGTCCTTAGTTCGACGCCTGGTGGGCCCCCGAGTTGCAGGATCCGTAAGCAATGCTTACCTAGCCTACCTGTACGTTACGCCACTGCTACGTGGTGTCTTTCATCCTTAAAGGGTTTGTTTATCTTTGGCTTAGTAACTTGTTTGATCGTTGTCAACTCATAAAAAAGAGATCTGAATATGGGCTGTGGGGGTTTGCTTTTGTTTGCCACTCTGGAAGCTAGATGGCGTTAGCTGTTCTGTGCCTGTGTAAAGACAAGTCAGGGCTGCCCAGCACGCATATTGATCCACTTTTCGTTTTCTTTTGTCGACTGAAAAATGAAGGCTAGATTTTATCGCCGATTTCTTCGAATGAATTAAATTGTCGATAGTGTCCTGTGATAACAAATTTAATTTGATTCTACTTGGGCTGGTTTCGCAAACGTCATTTTGCCACCAGTCCATTCAACGTTTTAAGTGGAGTTTGGGAAGGTGAAGAATGGGACTATTCCGCATTTATTGTCACTTTACCTCCTTAAGTTTAATTTATTATTTAGGATACACTTATCGTGATTATTCCAATAGCTTCCCCATTTTGAGAGGTCAGCTTCCGTGCATGCCGTCGTGTGTGCCTATAGAAGTTAACATTCGCCAACCCTCAACTGGAAAATTATAAGCTAAATATTATACAGATTTTTCTAGCTGAGGTTTTCGAGAACTTCGGACAAGTTCATCCCCGTTAAAGACTGGGTATTTTTTAATTATTTATTTTATTTTGATCTATTATCGTATTTTGTTGCTACTGCAAACGTCCTTTCACTCCCTTCTTCCGTATGGGTGTGTGACCGTTTCGCCGAGTCCCCTTTCGTCAAATTTTAATCAGTATCTTAATTTTCGGCGAAACGGGAATTCCGTTTATTTTTTTCCAAAATTAGTCCCTTGTTCGCGCTGCCGCGCTCGCCACGGCTAAACATACTATAACATTAAAAACCAAACTAATCACAAATTCCTTCCAATTAGGAACGCACTTTTAACTTCTCCAACGTCGCATTTTTAAAGAATAATTTGATTCGGCGAAACCGGGTTTGGCGAAACGGGAATTCCCCTTTTGCCGAATTTTAATTAGAATTTAATTTTCTGCGAAACGGAAAAATCTTTTGACGAAACGGGATTCGGCAAAACAGGTATACACCTCCGTATGTGCACTATGATCGACCCACTGAAGAGGCTGCCAAAGCCGTAGGAAAAACTTTTTTTTTTTAAATGAAACATATGTATTTATTTCGTAAGGTGACACGAAGCCGGAGACTTATTTGTGTCAACAATATAACATATACAGTTGTTTACGTTTACATTAGCAGTGGGTGACCTTTACCAACATCTTCTACAGTTCGTGTGAGTCGTGAATATGTGACTATGTGACTATGCCAATTTCATTCGGCATGCACGTGGAGTAGGTGTAGGTTGAACTAATTCGGTTTTGTTTGGGCCTCTTTAAACCAGTGTTACTGTTTGTGTCTTGGTTATTAAGCTGATTTTTTTTGTCAGACTACATTTTACCTGCTGTATTTTTACTCCCATCTATCTATCTATCTGTCTATGTAACATCATTACCATCGTTCAGTGTGTTTATGTTTTTTATGTATATGTGTGCCCTTCTCCTCTTGAAATATGGCGTCAAAAATTGGAGAAAGGGCTAGGAAGAAAGGAAATTTCTCCAAATTTTTGTTAGGCGTATTTCTTAAATTCAAATTTAGGTCCTAAATGCCCCAAATTAACGAAAATGACCGTTTGTAACAATCAGCAACAATGACACAACAATACGTGACGTCAACGATTGTTAAGGGTTTTTTTTTCGCGGAAGCCTCGAAGAATACAGAATGTGCGGCCACAATGGATTGGGGGGCAATGGTAAAGAATGAAGCACGTGCAGTGAACGGATGTAAAGGCTGTTGGAGTTGATTATGGGTATTTAAAATGCAATACCACAGAATACCCGTTCAGCAGTTAAATTTAAAAATTACATTACGCAAACACACAACAATATTTAATTGCCAAATACTAAATTGCGGAAAAAATATATATTGACTACAGAAAAGAGTCTCGATATCGATAATATTTCTACCTCTGCATTTGTAACATTTAAAAAGGCAAGAATCGGGTCCGTTGTGATGCATGATTCCATAAACTGGCGTGCCATTTACATACGGAAATTCACGAAGCCTTCTCTATGTAACATCTAGATTGCCTATATAGTATGTAGTATGTCATATATATAATCGAGGCATCCCAGGCGAATTTGACTTTGCATGCTTAACTGTTAGATTTGCATTCGTTCGCTCCCTTCTAGATCATGCAAGTCTACCGAGTGTTTCACCAATCTCGCTGACGCACTTCCATATTTTTGCACTGAGTGCAGCCCAGGAGAGTTTTAGGGCAAGGAATCGGGTACTATAAAGTATACACACTCTCTCACGATGTATATCCTTACGTTTCTTTTCTGTGCAGTGTTGCAGCAATTCGCTGCATGCCTACGTCACGCACACGTCACGACTGCTAGACGGTCAAAACAAACACTGCCTTGGCAGTACCCTGTTAGCTATGGACCGTGCGTACTTGGTACCATATAGAAAAAAATGAGTATGCCAGTTGTAGGCGTTTGTCGTTATCACTCAAGTAAGGTAACGTTTTAAGTTGTATTAACAGTCAACAACGAACAAATAGAAATTCATGGATCCGTTTTAATTGTGACGTCCTATTGAAAATAATACAGCACCACAACAATCAACACTTAAGGTTTAACCATGTCAGGCTTTGGTTGCACCGCACTCCATTACCTATTTGGTTGGGGTTGACTATGTGTCCACGACACAGCTTCGTAGATAACTAACTGCCCTCGCGGACAAGTCAAGAAGTTTTTATACCCTTGGTGTTACGTGTCTGCGCAAGCCGCAAGGTGGACTGATTCCCATTTCGATCACGGTTATGCAGCATATCTGCAGGGTGCACTGTACTTGTGCTGGGAGGCTACATAATTACTCGTGACTGCATCTTTGGGGTTTCAGCCAAATCTTTTGGGGTTTCAGCCAAATCTTTGGGGTTTCAGCCAAATCTTTGGGGTTTCAGCCAAATCTTTGGGGTTTCACTCAAATCTTTGGGGTTTCACTCAAATCT
>JAHWFP010261070.1:23393-36129 GCA_023313725.1 Lithobius niger
TTGCCTTGTAATTTCTAAACAATAAGAGGCAGCTGTATGGGGTTTGGACCATTGGAAAGTTGGTGAAAAAAACTTCAAAATGGTTTATTCAAATGTCAAAATCGGTCGACCAGAAGTGAAAATATCTTCAATTTGGTTTACTACCGATCTATCCGGATTTTATCTACTGATCCTGATTTCTACCGATGTTACAAATGTTGGTAAGGAATTACGTAAGGCATTCTGAATCGGTAATCTGAATCGGCTCAGCCTTACAACCTATGCTTTTAGTTGCTTACAGTTAACAGACACATGTTTGCTAGTGAGGCCGCCTCTTTATCATCAACAATCTTTTTTAACAATCGAATGCCTTTAACAATTAAAAACGGCCTCGCTGTCTCGTTGTCGTTTGGATTTTGGCTCGTGGCTCATTTTCTCTCCCTGATGGTTCCTCAACCCCATGTCCGATTCCGGATTTTTTTTTTTTGATAAACCTTGTCCAGACTCCCGTGTTACTGCATGCAAAGTGTGGTTGGGATCGTCCTTGTTTTCGCGTGATGCGCGGTCTAAGATTACATTGAAGTGTGATCATATAGCGGAGCTACGCTCGACCTTCGACCTCGCTCTGCTCCAATAAAATACACTGCAGTTGAATCTTCTGCAGTCAGGTACGTATGTCTTCTACTTTTTTGGCCTAATCCATACAAAAATATGCAACCGACTAGGAACAGCCAAAGCAGGAAAGTTATTGGCACATTCCAACCCTTAAATCCAGGAAAAAAACTAAAGGACTTTGCAACTTAGGTACTTCTAGGAGGCAACTAGCAACCCCTTTTACCAGTTTTGGATTTTGATAAGATATATATGATCTGGCCAGGAAGGAGACTTCACTTAGTGGTTGGAGACTGAAACAACATATGCTTCTTCCCTGAGCCAAACCGTCTGCCTTGGTCTTGGGTTGAACTCAATGCCTGACCCTCTAGACAGGCTGTTAGTATTTTGGTTCGCTAAGATTCAACCAGTGTCCACTCATGTGTGTTCAAAATTCGAACCTAGCTCTAGCTTTAAAAAAAAAGAAACGTAAATAAAATAAAACTAAAAAAGTTTATTTTTTTGAAAAAGAGTATATGTAATGAATGATGCCATGGTACTGCCTCTAAACTCCTGTACTTTAGTAAAATAATTTCTTTCGTTGTTGTCAAAGGAATTCATATGCTTGATTGAGATTGATCTTTTGAAATCCAAAAAGTGCACCAATTGTAATCAACGTCACTGCATTTCGAGCAGATCGGTGTCGTTTTCAAGCAAGCCAATTGTTAGAAGCCATACGCCTAAGTCGGTGAATTTTCTATACTCTCTTGCCTTTTTTTTTTGGCTCTAGGCTCGCTGTGTTGTTTGTTTGCCTTTCCAAATAAATCCTTACTCGTGCACGGTATATTCTGTTTAAAATGTGCATGTGCAAAGAAGTTGTCTTATTCAAATCTGTCATGCGACCGTTTGCTCGGGGTTTTACGTATATTTCGAAACTGCCAAGCCATAGTGGTATTCGTAGCGGTTGCTGGGTAGCCACATCGAAGTTGGTCGAACGAAGGACGGGGCAGTTTTGTAGGACACGTGACGAAACCTGGAAGGCGTAAATCGCCGTGCACGTGGCCGCAAGCCCGTGCCGCTTGACAAGAATGGCTCCTTCGGACGACTGCGTCCCGTTTTATGCCCGATCCCGTTCCCAAGAGACGGCACCAAGTGTACCGAATCCGCGGCCACATCCTCCAACCCAGACACTCAAAGGAAGCGGAATAAAGAAAGTGACAAAGACGCGTTTGGAATGCTCCGTTTGTGACCAGGGGGAAAAAAAAACTTGTTCTTTGTTGTTTTGCTTTAAAGAGACTTGTAAAGTCGTTGGTGTGGACCTTTACTCTGACTTATTGTTTGTCCTTGTGACCGTACCTTTCGGACGCCAAGGGACGCGCACAATGGTTGGAAGTGTAAATAAAAGTTGGACTTCATTTTTGGTGTCGTTCGTATGCAGTGTAAAATAAGTGTGAAGAGGCCTGATACCAAGTTGAGAGAACTTTGGTTTATTTCAAGATTACTTCTAGTATTCTGTGCGCGGTGTATCTTGAGTCCTCCAAGTATTTTGTGAGCGACTACGTCTTCCTGGATGGGGTGGCTTTAATCGATGGCCACCATTGTTTTTGTAACCATCTTGGATATCAACAAGGCACTCTGCTACTGAAAACGTACAATCAATTATCTGTGTTTGTTCTGCGGAGAACTCAAGATAGGCCGCGGACACTATAGTCTAGCAGGTTAATGCATGTATAGTATTGAAAAATAAAAACACATTGTTATGTTGAAAAGATCTAGTAAGGTTTTTAATGCTGACATACAAAGTAAAGATAAACCTTTTACTGCAAGCCTTTAAACCACACGCATGCCAATGCTTCCAATATTGTGTACCAGTATCGTTTGTTACAGCATCAAAAGTAAAACATGTTAAGTGGTTTATGACTGTATTCAGACAGGCTATATGGCTTGTACAATACCCCTAAAGTGTTATTTTCTGGTTGGTTCGTGTTTATTACGTGCAACGATATTGCTGGTCTAACAACTGTTGCTTATGAATAAAAGTACTACCCGCATGTAGAGTATTATTGGTCGTTTTTCCATTAATTTTAGTATCTAACACTACATGTAGAAAAAAAAAGAAAAATGATTCTATACCACCATAAAGAATAGTGTAATAGTATGTTTAATGAGTCACGTTATCATTATGTTGGGATTAAAATCATTTCAATGCTAAATGAATCTGCACTTCAGAAGAAATAGATTCTCTGTTAAAGCTTACTAAAACATTGGCAAATCGTGGATTTATAAATTATAACAACTAATTTCTGATTTTAAAGGGCAATTACATCCATTTTGACATGCATGTTTTACTTTTGGATCACTGACACAATAATTAAACACAATAATTGCGGTAAGAATACTTTACTTACGTCCGATACAACAATTAAATTACTGCATCACCAAAACACGAGACGAAGACCGCCATTATTTTGCTGAAACGCGCAGAAATTAATGCCGACAGACGGTGCTTATCGATTTTGACTCGCAGCCGATTGAGATAGCTGTGTTGGCTGTGAGTAGCTCAAGCTTCTGATGGCGTTTTCTGGCCGTCTACTGTTTATTTGAGCTAAGGCCGGCAGACGCTTGAGCTACTCACAGCCAACACAGCTTTCTCAATCGGCTGCGAGTCGAAATCGATAAGCTCCATCTGTTGGCATTAGTTTCTGCGCATTCCAGCAAAACAATGGCGGTCTCCGTGTCGTGTTTTTGGTGATGCAGTAATTAAATTGTTGTATGGACGTAGGTAACGTGCCTACAACAATTCTCGTGTTTAGTTATTGGTTAAGTGATCCAAAAGTAAAACATGCATGCCAAAATGAATGTCATGAATGCATCAATCTAGTCACACAGTCCCAAATTTGTGCACCGAGTGTTGCCCTGATCAGTTATAGGGCAAAGAGCAGAGGCAAGTCATTTTTTAGACCATAGGTTAAGAGCTGGAATTACGGACTCCCTTTAGCAAAAAAAAATAATGTGTTAGGCTGTATCTTTAGTAAAAGCTGTACATGTGACTTCGAAATGCACTTCCACTGTGCAGGCAAAAGAATATGCTACATTATGTAGGTAAGCAGTATGAAGAATAAAATGTGCAATACACTGTAATCATGTTGTACATGACAGCATCAAAGGAATATACCTTCTAAACGAAATATATACAATTTTTCTCTATACACCACAAACATGGACACAAGGAAGTAGTATGTCCTATATAGAGTGAGAAGTACTACGCGATTTTCTAAGAGATTACTAGTACTAGTAGAATAGTGCTAGTATAAATAGAAGGCGATTTTCTGAGAAATTACTAGTACTAGTAGAAGAGTACTAGCAGGAGTGCTAGTAAAAGTACTAGGAAACTTTATAGCTGGATCCTAGGATTACTTTAGACGCGTTCCACACACAATTTTGAGTTAAACGCTTAAATCGTAGGACCCGTCGGTTTGTGTGCATCAATCTGGTCACACAGTCCCAAATTTGTGCACCGAGTGTTGCCCTGATCAGTTATAGGGCAAAGAGCAGAGGCAAGTCATTTTTTAGACCATAGGTTAAGAGCTGGAATTACGGACTCCCTTTCCGATACGTAAGCAGATACGTAATGTAACAGATAGGTAAGCGAATGGGTAAGTGGATAGGTACGCCAATCAAGCTAGAGTTGAGCTTGATTGGCTTAGCTCAAGCTCCTAGGCCAAACTCTGCTATACCGCTCAGCCAACCTAGCCATCATAATTCGTGATAATAGCCGATTCTAGCTGTTACTGGTGGAGTTGATGTATTATTTAATACACGTAGTAACAGCTAGAATCGGCTATTATCACGAATTATGATGGCTATTATAATAATTGATTACGGAATGGGTCTGGTTTTGATTTTTTTTGTTTGTTGTCTGACTTCTTGATCTTCCTAAATTGAGGTGTTCTAGTACTTAAAATAATTGGGTACTGGATTGCTTTGGTTTTGAGCTTTTACTAATTAATATTCTGCCTTCTTGGGCTCTTAACTGGTAATTTAGTTGGCCGAGCTTTGTGAGGGGTTCTGGGGGACCTTGAGCAAGGCAAGCAAGCACAATCCTGTAGACAGTGTCCCTTAAAACCAAGTGAGCGTTGGTTCGACTGCTGTGACTGATCTAAGTACAACACATGCAGACTTAAAGAATTAAACCCGAATAGCTTTGATCCCATAACCCACTCTGACGGAGTGACTGCTCACCGAGGCCCATCTCCGGATCAAGTGCTCTAAATAACTCTTTGAAGCTAACTGCAAAGTACGATCCAAATATTTAATTCAAGTTAACCCAACTTATCTTCAATCCATTTCTTACAGTAATGCCTAGAAACTCACAGTAACCTGAGTTCAGGATTTTTTTAAGTAAACAGGAAAAGTTCTCAATAAAGGTGGAATTATGCAGTAACACTTTTGGGTGAACATACTGCGCACCTTTAACTAAAATAGATGATTGAAGGCAGTCGCAGCCCCGATTAGTCTGTCTCATAGAACCAATGATTCAAACTTATGTTATTTTCTAGACTGATGCCACAAAACCAGCAAAGCAAACCATCAAAAGCATTTGATGTTAAAAATATGTTATCGGAGAAATAAAAGAATTGTGCTCAGTTTGACTTTGGAGATTTGGCACGTTGTCAGCTGAAGCCATAGTGCTAGAAAGCAAGAGGGACAACTTTGCTATCTTATGCCAATCGAAAATTCGTGGGATCTTTTACATGCCACAATCGCCATGAGCGTGAGGCATCACAGGGCCCTTCTCGTCCCGAAAAAGCCAGAGATGGCCGAGGTCAAGATCGAGCTCAGAACCTCTTACGTATGAGATAGTACTTGTAATCATCAGGTCACATTGCCTCACGTTGGGCTTGATTGGAGACAAACCAGTTATGTTGTTTGGATACTTCTCGCCATTCAGCAGTGTACAAGTGTACGGTTGTTCGCACAATGGCTATTGTGTGACATATCTGTACGCCTTCTCTCTACTGCCTAATAAACTTGAGCATACCAAACTTAGGGTTGTAAAAGTTTACACCAGCGTCGTCCTCGCACCTTTATGGCGGTGAACTGAAATAATATCTTAAAATTTAAGCCGCCAACGCCACGCCACCTGGGACGTTACCTTCAAACATTATCTTCATGTCTTCTCCATCCATAACAGGTATATACTTGTTGCGCTTTATTGAAACCCAAGTTTTCAACAGTAGCATTTTCATCGTTGACTTGGCTTTCTGTGTACTAAACTTGGAAATGCACTGGTAAGCTCTGGTCGTTGTCGGTCGGGTTACAGCCTGGTGTTTTTCCTTTTTTTATTGGCTTTCGTCTCGTGCACCTAAGACCCTGGATTCTGGGCCGAAGACAGAGCGTTCGTCTGTTTAGATGACGTCTGCGCATTGCTTCTATACATCATTCCATTTGAAGTTGGCCGATGGAGCGATAGTGGTGTTAGCGCTTTCTCCAGTTGGTACTTGGAAGGACGTCCTAGCGCCGGTAGTAAATATCGTGTTTAAGGAAGGCTTGGTTGGCTGCAGTGGGCACTCCCTCTTGGCATTCTAAGCTGCGTGTCCAGACTTTTTCGTTATATTGGTTCTTGGCCCAGGATTGGTGTTTAGGTCGGGAATGGAATGGAAGCCGTAGATCCGTTCGTTGGTGGAATGATGTATTGGTGTGACTTGGTGGTGTTATGCAGCCGTATAGACTCGTACGCCGCGGTTTGATGCTGTTTATTCGTTTAGTTAATCATTAAAGATGCTTGCTCTTTTTGCTGAATCTAAGGTTACCTCCGTGATACTGATGTTTGGTTTCATTTGCTAAAAACTTAAAATTTTCTTAAAATTCGGGATGGTGGTCGAAAGAGGGTAAAAGCTTTCTCATTGGCTTTCTCAAAGTTCTTTACACAATGACTCTACACATAAGCCATTGTGTAAAGCACTACGTTAGTGTAAAGCTGCTACGGGGTTTCTGTAGTACATTATTTCTTATGTAGGATTTTGGCTGTGGTTTATTTCCGACTTGCCTTCATGGTTACAGCAATTTGTGCCTGTTATTTCTTAAAGGTAGACATCAGCATTCGTTAGTTTACAGAGATGGAAAATATGTAAATATTGGATGTATGTGATGTACGTAAAAATTAATGTATACCAACATTTTCATGTTTTTCGTTGTTTCATTTTGCTGCTTATTTTTTTTTGTTTTGATTGGTCTAACATTGTCTTTTATCTTCTTGATACCATAGAATGCTTTCTTATTATCTTTTACGGTGAAACAAGGGAATTAAAACATTTGAAAAATTAGTAATTATCTACATATGCAGCACCAGCCGAGTGCACCGGACCGGCCTCACCATCCCATCGTACACTCAAGTACCCCACCCTGTAGTGCCACCTGTTGACGGGATTCGCCATCAAATTCTGGTTGAGACACTTTTCCAACATTTTCTAACAGATGACGCCACTTACCAAACCTGCCATGTCTCCGTCTGTTGACGGCCTTGGACTGCAAGTCCCGGTTATAATACTTTTTCCAAAGTCTTCGAAGAGATGGCGCCACTTACCAGACCTACCGCACCGCTATATGGATCCTATTTTGGCGTATTGTTGTGGCAACAAAGTTTTAGTCGCGTGAAATGTGCCTTTTAAACGACCCATGTCTACTAAACGACGATAGGTACAGTCCCGTTCAAAAGTAAATGTCCACGTCCATGCTATCGACAACAATGGCTTGTGTTGTACTTGTTGTCTGAGTAGCAGGTGCTTTGCTCGTGGTAGTGGGTATTGTTGTACGCCGCCACACAAATCTATGGTTCGCCATCAAGCTCTTACCTGCAAAATCGTTTGAAGTAAACTCCCGTTGTTACCCGTTTGATGCAACTAACTTGTTTGGTTAGCTACTAAGTGCTAAATTATTTCTCTTTGAAAGAATATAAGCCTCTGCAGGAGGACAGGGCGAATACAGGAGTTTAAAGTCAATCCTCTCCTTTAACTTTACTTTGAATCTCTTGCAAAGAAATTCCGTTTCTTTTTCGGTCGGTTCTCAGATGTCAATCAAACATTTGACGTATCTTCGAAAGAAACTGTAGGCTCTGATGGTGAAAAAAAGTGTTAAAAATTACCAGCTTGTCATTATTAAGTAAATATGATCCCGTCATAAGTGTCCGGAATTATTTAATTATTTGTCTTCTATACAACAGTAGCTTCATTGCTCTTAATTAGGCATTATCTTTTTTCCACGGGGGGGGGGGGGAATTATTCTAACTAATGCATGTATGACGAAATGTTGAATTGTATTGAAGCAATGAATTTCCCGTTTTTGTAGATGCGCCAGCGAGTAGTTGGCAGGGAGGGGGGAGGGGGGCATATATGTGGTAAACATAGCCACGAAAAATAAATTCCAGTTTAAATTAGAAAACAAAAACGAGCTCGTTTGAGGTTAAAGTAAGGTTTAACTGATTCGAAGTCAAAACAGCAAAGGAACAGAAATAAACTTTCTTGTAAGGTTTTGTATACCACAGTGTCCCTGTGCAGTTTAGTCCACGTGGACCTTACTACTGTATTCACACGTTTTTAGTTTTTACTTTCGAACACGATATGTCTGATTGGTGCATTCTACTTGGCAAAACGATATCGCTGAACAATCGTAAAAAGCATAGTCTTAGTGTGCTTAGTACAGACCTACAGATTAGGTAATTCAGGGTTCGTGCGACTCCTTAAAAACCTGGAAATACCGTTGAAAATAAAAATAAAATACGAGTCCTGAAGTCTTGAATACGAAATCTTGAAAAGGTGTGTATGTATGATGAAAAGAAAGGATGAACGGAAAGGAGACGACTTGACTTGAATAATACTGAAAAATTTAGCCCTGAAAGGTAGGCGAGTGTATAGCACTAATCTACATTATAATTCTGGAGGTCGGCTAAAAGGAAGGCTAAAGGGAAAGCTAAAAAGAAAACCGGAAAGACAACAATCACGTCTCCCCTCCTCACTCCCGTATTGAAAATGCACTCTCCCACTCTACCTACATGGAAACTGGAGGCAGGCATGAGTCGATCCACTCAATAAAAGTTCAATCTGACAAGTCGTCGGGCCAAACAATTACTTCACCCCTCCCACCCCTCCTCGCGCCCGCATTGTAAATGCGCTCTCCCATTCTACCTGTATACAAACAGGATGCAGCCATCAGTGGTCGATCAAGTCGTCGGGAAGAGCGCCGGAAAATGTCCTGGGAAATGTGTCCGTAAACTTAATTCATGACCGGCCCCGTGCATACCACGGGCTTCCTATAGTCTTACAATAATTGAAACTTGGGATATGGTTTTAATTTTTTTACGTGGTTGATAAATGCAGTAAGGTTTCACGTGGACTAAACATCCCAGGAACCATGTGGTGTACTAAACCTTGCAGGAAAGTTTATTTGTGTTCCTTTGCTGTTTTGACTTCGGATCAGTTAAACCTTATTTTAACATCAAACGAGTTCGTTTTCGTTTTCTAATTTGTGATACTTTGACATACCAAGTTAGTTTTCTGTACTCGTTGAAAATTCATTGAATTTTACTCGCTTCGCTCGCTCATTCAGTGCAAGTCTTTCGTTTGGAAGTTGGTTTGTCCGTAGCTCTCTTTCTAGCTAGGGGTTACTAGTGTTACTTCTCGAAAATAAAGCGTCTGCAAGTTTGAAAAAAATCTACCCACAGCAGTCCATAATGTTGGTTCCATCGTTCTCTTCATTTGTTTTATACATAGTTAATCTGGTTAAAAAAAAACATTATCCATAGTATAACCTGGTTAAATCTGGTCTTTTACAGATTCGGAGTTCGGAAAAGACACGACAAAAATAATACGTATTATCATACTGTATTACAATACGTCTGCTATCATAATATAGAATAGACACGAGTAAATAAAAGGCAATACTCAAACTTAGAATACACAATGGATCATCCGCAGAAATACAGCGCAGAATACATTTTATTTTATTTTGGGCACTTTTTCGATGAATAAACACTTACAACGAACCTACAATTAAAACAAAAAAGTTTGATCTTTGCCAGAAATAAAAATGATTAAAGACTATAATCAAGTTTTTGCCGTGAGAAGTTGTGATATAAGTCACACACTTAATTTCCCAGATTAATGCTTTAGACATTAAATAAAAAATTCTGTCTTTCACAGTCCCAGTCGCGGCAGTTGTCGTTTCTTTCTTTCGATCAGCTTAGTCATATTGTATCTTCAGCAAGGCCAGTCTTTAACGCAGACTGTCTGCTTCGTTAACAGGTTACCTTCTGATTTATTGTTGATTTATTGAAAAATTGAAAATTGGTTAGTAAGAAATTTTAACTTTTCTAGTTTTTCCTTTGAACTATTGATCTGTGGAATTACAGATTAATCGTTCAAAGGAAAATGCGAAAAGTGAAAATTTCTTATTGACCAATTTTTAATTTCATATCACAATTTCAACTAGCAAAAATTAGGCAGGAATTATAAAGCACTTTTAATGCGGGCACGCCAATATGTGCTGGCTCATGAGTTCTGCCACTCTCCAGCCACGATGACCTGGCCACAATGAAATGAAAGTCGTGTAGGTTAGTTGATTTAAATATATAAAAAAGTAGCATAAAGCTAAAGGATTTAGAAACTTTATTCAAACGAAATATGATGAGTGTCAGGTGAAGGCAACATCGTTACGCAAAAAACGAATTGATCATTCATATTTTATAAATTAATAACATGAAGTCTTTGTTTTACCGTATTTGTTAGCTAGTTCAACAAAGCGTTTCGTTGCTTATTTGAATGGTTTGGTGCGCCATACACGAAGCTCACTGCAACAATACCACGCTCTGGTATGCAGCTGCGTACATTACAGTCATTCTTGAAGAGCGAGAGGCTATTGTTTAAATTTAGTATAGGCTTGGACATTTACTTTTGAACGGGACTGTACCTCATTTCCGAAATTCGTAGCCTGATACAATGGAAAGGCGCAGTTATTTCCTAAATGCTCACTTCCAGAAAGGAGTTGAATTGTTTTTAAGTTGGCTGCAACAATCGTTCCTTGCAACAATTTCGCATTGCGTGGTACCGAGGTCAATTGTTTCAAAGGATTAACTTAAACATGGGATTACTTACTTACTGAATGCTGGACTGAATGATGAGGGACGTGCGGGTGCGAATGGGGCAGGGAGTGCGCAGCATGTGCACGGGCATAACTAGTCTGCACATTATAATAAGCCCTGATCTCGAAGTCCTATGTAACCAAGAATCACTTTAAATCAGCGGTGCACGAGGCCCATCATTGCTAAGTTGCAAAGTGGCCGGCAATAATAATACCTCTGTAAACAATGAAACTTAATTCATCACACCATAATATTAGCCAGCGACAAAGAATTGTTTGGACGATGCTGGAGGATTAGTGAAAATCGATAAATATTCAATACGTGCAAAAATATACAGACGGGTTCGCTCACTCAATCAGTGTTTATTAGCTTGCTAAAAATAATTCTTTAAACGATGCATTAACTGCTGGAAGATTAATTTGAAAGGATTAGTGAAACTCGGTTATATATTCAATACGCGCAAAAATACAGACGAGTTGGCTCACTCAATCAGCGTTGTAAAGCGACCGGCAACAAGGAGACCTCTGTAGACAATGAAACTTAATTTTAAAGGATAAGTGAAACTCGGAAACTCGGACAAATCTTCCAAACGCGCAAAAATACAGACAGGTTCGATCACTCAATCAGCGTTTATTAGCCTGCTAAAAATAATTGAGGACACGGATGGTGTTTGATGCACCGTTTGCAATATGGGGAGGGAAGTTGTTTTATGAAACAGCCAGTAGTACTCATACGTGTTTTTGGGCGTCACTTGTTAGAAATTTGTTGTCTTGCACTTTATAGTACGCATGACTTTGTTGAGCAGGAGACAACCTTTGTTCTTACGCGTAAAACAATTTCACGACTGACAAGTTTAAATTAAGAGACAAATGTTGAAACGAAACTGAAAATATAAAGCTTTTGATGTTTATAGCAAATATAATGACATGATATATCTCTTTTTCCCTAATTTCTTTATAATTTATTTCTTGGCGCTTGTGTCGTTAAAGCATTTGACTCAATTTTGGACCTTATCAGATATTTTAGAAGTGGAAAGATGTGTAGCAAGGGGAGAGGCAGTCCCAGGGACTCGAACCGAGAAACCTATGATCACGGCAGGGGCCGAGAGAACGTCGAGAACAGGCCAAAATAGATGTCATAGCCATTGAAGGAACCTGGTAGCCGATCACTATACACTGGTCTGCCAGTCGGGCAGGGACATACACAGTTTTCTTTCCGGTTTTCTTATCAGTTTGGTTGCCATAGTAACTAGGCTGATCTTTGCCAGCACCCATCCACAATGACCAAATGTATGATTGACGTTGTGAGTATCTCAGCTGTGTATTGGCCTTTTCCGACAACAAAATTGCAAATGTGTTTGAATATAGTCCATGTTTCAATCCAAAAAAGTATACCAAAATCTATTGTTGTGTTGATGTGGATGATATTGGGTAATGTGTCATCTAGATTTTGCAACCATACTATGATTTAGTTCATGTAAAATGATACATCTATAGAGAACTGCTGAAGAAAGAAGAACTTAACCGGACGGAAAGGCAACATGCTGTACTGCGAAGGTAAGCAAGGTTGCTTTCCCTCCTTGTATGTATGTTTGTGCGCTTTAGGTTACCACTGAGAAAGACTGAACAGCTATTAAGCTCGGCGGGAGTTGAAGCAATGCTCCGCCCTGGTAGCGCAGTGGTTACAGTACCCGGTCTAGTCGACAGCTCGCCGGCGGTGTAATGGCCAGCTAAGGCCATCAGACGCGTGAGCTCCTCACAGTCAATACAGCTATCTCATTCGGCTGCGTGTCGAAATCGAAAAGTGACATCTGTCGGCATTAATTTCTGTGCGTTCCAGCAAAACAATGGCGATCTCCGTGTCGTGTTTTCATGATGCAGTAATTAAATTGTTGAATCGGAGGTACGTAACGTATTCTTTCCGCAATTCTTGTGTTTAGTTATTGTGTAAGTGATTCAAAAGTAAAGCATGCATGTCAAAATGGATGTAATTGCCCTTTAATGGTAACAGCTCACTTTGTCCCCCCCCCCC
>JAHWFP010261073.1:7587-28463 GCA_023313725.1 Lithobius niger
CGAAAATACATTGAAACTAACAGTATGAGGAACCAAGTGACCTAGTACGAGACATATGAGAATTAAGCATTGTACTCTGCGAAAGCAGGTTAATTTAAGCTGGATGCTGATCAATTTATGGCCTGTGAGGAGGGGAGAGGGAGTGATAAAATGTGACAATGTATTTCCGATGAGCCCTCGTACTTGTACATACCTTCCAAATGTTTCAATATTTTTAAAAGAATGTGTGCTTGATTACTTAACCCTTTACGGGGTCTTGAACGTCATAGGACGTCCTCATCAAATTACTTATTCCCCCCTCCCCTGGTAATTTCACGATTTCTGACCTTAAAGCATTTTAGGGGGTGAGCCGTCGCATTTGGTGAGGAGGTCATATGAAGTTCATGACCCTCTAAGGGTTAAGAGGGCACCTACCCTAAAACTAGGCCTAACTTAAGAAATTTTTTTCGTGTAGTGAAATTGCCCTAATTTTTTTTTAAATCGTAAATTTTCTTGAAAAAACTCACCATTTTACTTTGGATGTTTGTATCAATAAAATTCTTCTTCTTCAAAGACGCTCAAACCCAAAATTGAACAAATACTTCTCAGTATTCAAAATGCGAATTTTCGACAGGCATTTATGACTAAACTAGATGTGCTGTTTGTATCAATGTTTGTATGTTTAGTCATAAATGCCTGTCGAAAATTCGCATTTTGAATACTGAGAAGTATTTGTTCAATTTTGGGTTTGAACGTCTTTGAAGAAGAAAAATCGTAAATTGTGTTGAAATATGAGTCTAGTTAAATTTTCATTTAGCCTATATTTGCGGTAGTACCGTACCGGTACATTTTTGGTAAAATTTCATGCACTTTAATGCTGCTCCTTTCATAACATAGGCATACATTTTTGCCTAGAACAAGAACGACAATGGGCTCTAAATCATCTGTATACATAGCCTTATTACGTGAATCAAAATAATTTTGCAACCACATTTTTTTAATATTTTATAATACAATTACAATTTGCATATATTAAAACAGCCCAAATTTTTTAAGTATGTAGAAGTATTATTTTGGTGCACTTTACAGTCATCACACCTAGGAACTTGTTTAAAAGAGTTCAAGTAATTATCTTAATTCAAAGTAAAATGATGATGTTTTTAAAGATTTACTGCTTGCGATATTTGTATTTCAAGAAAATCAAGTTTAAAAGCCGAATTCAGAGTTTGATGGCCTTCTGCTGCAATATATCCCCGAGTCGTTAAAAACAGTGATGTTGGCAAATTTTCGAAGTTGCAGAAGTTGTCTTTATTCTGCCTTTTATTTAGGCCTAGCCCTACAACTACTTCTTCTTGTTAACATTACCTTATCTTGACTGGGAGAAAAGGTGCTGTAACTTCGAAGACTTGTTAACAATTACGATTATCAGAATAAGATGAATGATCCCTAGCGAGGTCAATGTGTATTTACAAACTTAAGCATGTAGTCTGTAAAACTAGCCTACCAAGTTGAATATATTTCTCCAGTTGTAACCTTCTTTCTTCAACTTGGGCAGGTGTTAACGGAAGGAACCGTTTGGAGGGAAAAAGAGGCAAGGCACTGGCTCCGTACTGTTTCTTTAGCTATAACAATAACAAATGACAGTGGTAGGATTAACACAACGGCAAGGACTCGCGTACAAGAGCAAGAATTTAAAGCAATAGTAAATTAGAACTTTTTGTCATATGTACATTCCTTCGAAGATACCCAACACCTCTGAATACCATTAAATTCATTCTATCAGAATAAATGCAGTTTTTTCTTACAGTGATATACCATAGTCCTAATGAAGGCTGTTCTGACACCACTTTTTTTTTCAGATACTTATACTGGCATGCGAAATGTAGGCAACCATCGACATTGTTAAAAACTATGATGTGCGTGCGTGCATGCACATGTGTGTGTGTGTGCGTGCATGTACATTTACTGCTCTTGAACCAAAGTACCTACAAAGATGAGAGTAGGGCCACATGAAAAATTAATTGCTCTTCCGTTAGGCCTCTTTTCATCGCTTTAATTCGATTTTGTGGCCCTCAAAATAGGCACAAACGTGCTCTAAAAATGACTTGTGACATCAAGGTGCGATAAGGAAAACTAATCGGAACGAAGTTTGCCTGAACAAACTTTGACCTCTTGAAATCAAGCTGCTCTCACCCAAAGAAGAATGATAATTTGGTAGAACAAGAAGCACCAAGAGGCCATTTTTTGCTTAACAAACTTACTTCCGGTTGAGGCCAAGGATTAAATGAAGGAGACGGCCAAGTTGCGGGAAGGAGACGGCAATCTACAGTAGGGAGACGGCCATGCTGGTGTTAATGACGTCATATTAGATGATATTACACCAGAAATGAGCATGTATAACAAGAGTCTGTTGGTTCAGAAACCAGTAAACGGCGTAGACAGTGATAATATTCAGACATATTAAATGATTTGAAAACACTTATATCACTTCCAAGAACTGTTGTTGAAACACTCTTGGAGGTGATATAAGTGTTTTCAAATTATTTAAGAGACTGTTGGCTTGCTCGATAAACGGAAATTCATAAAAAAAAAAACCTAATCTCCGTTTATTATAGTTTGCTTTTTTATGAAAGTAAATGCTTTTTTCCGTTATGTCTGAATATTGTTACTGTCTATGCCGTTTACCGGTTTTTGAACCAACAGTCTTATGTTATACATGCTCTTTTCTGATGTAATATGACGTCATTAACACCAGCATGGCCGTCTCCCTACTGTAGATTGCGTCTCCTTCCTGCAACTTTGGCCGTCTCCTTCAGCAACGAAAACATAGATTTTATTTTTTAAAACTCCATTTTGTGCAAATCCACTAGTCACGTGCTTCCTTGCAGCACGCTGATTGGCTGTTCGGGCTATTTTGTCGGAATTGGTGAATACGACGTCACACCACGGTCCCAATCAGTACATTTTCACAAACACAATACTACCGGAAGTCAAGAATGAACCACCTTCTCTAGTCGCTCCATCTTTGCTCTCACCCACAGAGTTCTCTATACAGACTGTTTCGCCCTTGTTTGTGCTCATCACTCGACAATGCTCTGTGGATGCTGATGGTAATTTAAGAAGCACAAAACTTGACTGGTTCTGCAAGCTAAAAAGCAGTAACTACTGCTTGTTTGGGGCTCCAGTCTACTGAATGTTAGGCACCCAAATTTAGGCTATTACTGTAATGGTAGTTGATCACTTGAAATCAAGCTGCTCTCACCCAAATTTAGGCCTCTTAATAGCCAAGAGATCTCTGTGGGTGAGAGCAGCTTGATTTCAAGTGATAAACGGCCATTAATACGCCTAAATGTGGGTGCATAACATTCAGTAGAATGGAGCCCCAAACACGATTGTTTCTGCTTTTTAGCTTGCTGAAACCAGTCCGGTTTTGTGCTTATCATCATCAGCAAGGTGCTTTTGTTCTCGTCCACAGAGTATCCACAGTTCTCTACTGCCGAACCCAAACCAGAGTGAAACAGTCTGTCTAGAGACCTCTGTGGGTGAGAGCAGCTAGATTTCAAGTGATCAACTGTCTTTAATAGGCCTGAAACTAGCCCGGTTTTTGTCCGAAAAAATTGTTACAGACTTACAAAAAACTTGATCCCAAAATAAAAAAATAAAAAACCGACGATACGTTTTGCATCAGTACGAAGTAACAGAAACATTAGATATCTTAAAAGCAGTACGAAATCACAATAATTAACGACTAAGAATGCTATTGCTGTTTTCATGCCAGCCATTGTTGACACATTAAGAATTTTGTACTTTCAATTAATTGATGTTAAAATTTGTGACAAACTGTCTTGTAGTTATTAGTTACGTACTGAGATGTATTGCACCATACCACATGTAAATCTTTGGTTTTGCTTAAACTGACTGAATAAACGGAAAACGCAGACCTATAAGTTTTATTTGCGTTTCTGAAGCATAGAGGTGAATGGATTGAGCGAGTGATTTTTCACGTAAACTAAACCTTTTCAATGTGTTTCTCGCTTTACTCTCAATTGTTCATTTAGCACTACTCTGACCATCGTAGGGGCCTAACTTCCGGAGGAGTAGGTGTACAAATATGCAAACAAATCGTGTGTTTTGAGCGATGTAGATGAAATGAAGGCGTGCTGTGAACTGGCATGAACAAACTGTGAACAACAATTGTAACTAGTTTGTGTCGAAATAATCAGTACGTCTACTTGGTGATGCACTAGGGATCAAAGAAAATAAGAGAAGCATGGATTGACCCCAATAAAATGAGCGAAACAAACAATATGGCTAGTATGAATATAAAAAATTGACCCAATGCACATTGTTTCGTCAAATCAAAACTTTGTGTTTGCAATCAAGAAACAGCTTTTACACAAATAAAAAAATAAATACTGGATGAAAAGCATAGCTTTGCTTTAACGGTAAACAAAAAATCGTAAGGGTATTTCAGATCCATAAAAAGAAAAAAGGTTAGCTTGTATCAACTGCCCATAGGCCAATCGTACGAAAATGGATCGTGACAATAAGATAACGTATCGATCGGAACAGTCTTATCACTTAAGAACTGTATTACACCTATATTAAATTTGAAGCTATTTGTGTACAAAATGTTAACAAAGAGATAACATATGTATATTAGATCCCCATCCATTATTATAATAAAACCAAATTGGATTACAATTTCACAGTCCCACAAACTTGGGCTTTCAAAATTATTGCAAAATAGTTCTGTACAAGGACCTGCAATATGGTATATTGACAATTTAAAATGTGTCTGTTAATATTCAATACCTAACTGTGATGCAATGCCATTGGGTAACAAGTTTTTCCTTAAATTATAAAATCATTGACTTCTTTTTTGGGAATCTGGACAACAAACTTTAACAATGTATAATTTAAAGGCCTATAGACTCATTATTACTTTGGTTTCACAAGAACTGCTATGAAAAACGTATACACACAAACCAAATAGCCGGTCTAATTAAAAGACAAGTTGCGAATTTTCGGTAGATAGACCTAATACCAGTACTTAGGATTTTTAGTCCAAAGTTGTCTACTTTCAGACGCTAATACGGTGCGCACTAAAACATTTTACTACACGATTTCTAACGAATTTGAATCAAGCGCGACTTCGTTTGAGTGTTGATTGCTTGGTGATGGTGTCCCCCTCTTGTTGACTGGTGGTCGGAGGAGGGCCTTCCACTTCGATGAGCGTTTGATGAGTGGTGTCTTCGAGATGCCATGGTGTGCCAGTTCGTTTAAAATCGCAAAGAGAATTTGTGTGCTTTTCAAATGTTGAATGGGCACACATTCGAGCGCCTGAAGGTGGGTGTCTAGGCAGGAATTGGATTTCAGAAGAACTCCATTGTTCTCTCATGCTATGTCATGTTTGGTGTTGACTTGGTGGACTGCCACCCCATTTTTCCTATCTTTTTTCTGGTGCTCTCGTACGTGAAGGCAAACTCGTCTTTCGCCGTTGTAATTAGCACTGCAGTTCATGCAGGGTACGACACACACACCTTTAATGTGGTCATCTTAGGACGGAGCTTTTGGACAAGTTGCAGGTAAGTGCTGCTCTTTACTACAAAACTTCGGACGTTCAATGTCTTCTTCAATTTTCAGTGAAAAACGGAACGTTCACCATCATCAAAAGAAACAGCAATTCAAAAAAGTTGCTGCACACAGGCCAAACAAGAATGCGCTCGACCATTGATCTATACGTCCGAAGTTTTGTGGTGAAGTGTTTCTCCTTGCTTAATGTCTTCCTTAAGCCACAGTAATCGCCGCTTGCTGGTTTTTGCCGTAAGTGCTGCTGATTCTGTCGGTGGACTGGACTGGATTTTGACCGCGTGCTGTACCCGTAGGAACTTTGGGGGTTTTCCCGCCAATTGTGGGGTTTTGGAGATCGACTAGCTTTCTCCAACTAAGAGAGTTCAAAGATTGGGGGGAGGGGGGGGATTTCTAAAATAACATCTGATGCCGCTCACTGCTATAGTTCTTTGTACTTTTTTCCTTTTCACTGCTTCATAGGTAACAATTTTGAGTGAGCCACTAGCCCCAGACTGATAGCATGGCTGATCGTGTTGACTGGATACCCTAACATCAGGAACTTGCGTTTCGTGCTTTGGTAATGCACTTCTTCAGATATCAGTCCTCAAAAGACGAAACAACTGAAGTGCATATCCAAAGCTTGAAACATAAGTTTCTGACCCAGCCAGCATGATGAACCAGGCTCTCACTATGGCCAGGAAGTAGAAAGCACCCGCGGAGGCCCACTCGAAGTTATCATCTATGAAGCGTGAAGTGCAAAGAACTCTAGCAGCAAATGGCATCCGATGTTATTTAGAAATCCCCCAAATCTTCAAACTCTCCTGTAGAAAAACGAGGGTCGATCCTCCAAAAACCAAGAACCTGAATTTGAAACTCTCTTGACACAGACTTCCCTGACGAAGACCACCAAATGAGAACCCCCCACAGCTTCCAAGGGTACATTACAAAGTCAAAATCCAAACCGGTCCAAGAACAGAATTAATAGAACTTACCTGCACCTTGTCCAAAAGCTCCTTCCCAAAAGAACCATCTCTTCATCTCCCGTAGACCACATCATCGGTATTGTGGTACCCAGCGTGAACTACAATGTAATTTACATCAGCGAAACAAAAAGACGAATTTGCCTTCGGGTAAAAGAGCACAAGAACACAGTCAGAAAAAAAAGATAGGAAAATTGGGGTGGCAGTCCACCAAATCGACACCAAACATGACATAGTATGCGAGAACACTGAAGTTCTTCTGAAATCCAATTCTCGCCAAGAAGCACACCTCCACGCCTCGAATGTATGGCCATACAACATTTGAAAAACACCGAAATTTCCTGGTTGAATTGAAATGAACCTGCACACCACAGAATCTTGAAGAACACGACACCTGAACTCACCTCTGAACTGAAATGGAAGTCCCTCCTCAAACCACAAGTCAACGAGAGGGAAACACTATCGCCAAGCAACCACCACTCAAACAAAGTTACGCTAGATTCAAATCTGCTAAAAAGCATGTAGCAAAGTTTTCGTGCTCGTCTTATAGTACCCGATGAGAGCAGATTTCGGACTAGAAAACTTAAGTATCATCTGCCGAAATTCGCAACTGAATTAACCCTACTAGTTAGATTGACTATTTGGCTTGAGAGTTTGTTTTTCATAGGAACAATTCAAGCAAAACACACTGAAAAATGCAGTAACAAAGTGTGCCAACTTCCCAACCAATCTTCAATTAAAACAGTAAAACAGTTCAGCTTAATAAAAAAAAATGCAGATGATTTTCAAGGTTCATTGCTCTATCACGAACATTACTAAGGAAAGAAGCTGAGGAAATGTTACCAATTAGATTTTTGAAACTCCTGAGAATGTTAAGATATTTTAGAGGTTGCAGCAAAATACTTCGATCCTAGATGGAAAAAAAAAACAGGAATATACAGTACATGAGCTTGAACTCAGCATCTGGTTGAAAGCTGGCACATAAAAGCCTCGTAGACCGCGATATGTGTAGTAGAGATTTTTATCAACAACACAAATTTACATAGAAAAAATAAACCTATGAAAGCTCTCACCTGTTCGTGCAAATTGTGCAATTGACGATAACGAACTGTGCAGTGGAACACACCATTGATGTGGATGTTGTATGCCTACATACACAGGAAAGGTTATAGCAGGTGCAAATACAGAGCATACAGATTAGTAGGATAGTCCTACTAAGTAAAATAAATTATAGGTGAGATTAGTACCATATTTTAAAACATTATTTTAGCTATACAGAAAAGGTTTCGCAAAATTAGTGTGACATACACAAACTTTAAAGTTAGTGAAAAATTTAATACAAATATAAGTGACGTTCATAAATAGAGGAAACCTGGCACCGGCCACTAGCCAGAATAAACCAGTCAATGAGCAACTTAAATTTGGCACCAGTTGCCACTTTAGCCACTAAACGTCATAATAAGCTTTAAAAGCTTACGTGAATATTAACTACCGTATATTTCCGAATATAAGACGGTACTTTTTTTCAAATTTACACCATTAAAATAGCAGCTTCGTCTTATACTCGCGTTCAAATCCATAACTCGGTCAAATTTTGGCCGATTTTGACATTCGAATACACCATTTCGATCGTTTTTTCGAGAGCTGTCCAATGGTACTAATCTCATGCCAGTTGCTCAAATAGTTTTTGGATTATCTACCAAAAACTTAATATGTATTGAAAAAGGCCTCAGGAAGCAGTCCAAAGGTGAAGCTATTATTTAAATTTTGGGTTTTGAATCGAGGACCAGGGGAATTTACTAGCATACAAACTAATAAAGTATTATACCAAACCTTAAGAAAGCCTTGCTAAAGTCACCCGTCTTACAATCGCAGCCACTTATTTCTTTGGAACATACGAGCCCAAAAATGCTACTCGTCTTATATTTGAGGCATCTTATATTCGGACGTATACGGTAGCTTCCCACTTTCGATAGTAGTCGTTCCCAAGCCCCCCCCCCCCCCCAAAAAAAACCAAGCTAAGCTACAACTATTCTTTGTTTGTGGTTATTTGACTAATCTTTAACTTCTTTATTTTCACACCATCAAATCATTACAACCCTTTTTTTTTGCCTTAGGATGGGGTGGAGAGCTCCTTTTTTGTGTCAACAACAATTTTAGTGTGGTGACTAACGATTTGCGGGCTACTGGCAAGGCAAGCACATCAAAATGTTATTATAGCCTATATTGACATTGTACAAAAAAAAATAAATGGTAGTGTAAAGGAAGCCTTCGTTCAAATATTTTCTAGAACTTTTGGAAAGTCCAGAGCCGCAAATATCCCTGACTTTTTCAGATTTGCTAGGTCACCAGACAGTCTGCTTTATAGGGTACTGCTGTAGAATCGTGCATGGAACCTAACAAAAAATACAGTCATAAGTTCCATCCTTTGTGATGTGGGAAAAATGTGTGTGAAATACTGTCTGCAGCAGCTCTAAGGTATCAACCTTAATATATGGAATGCGCATGTTTAGGCTTGGTTTGATGGTTTTCATTGTCTGACTTGTCCTATTGATTTGTCAATTCCATCGAAGAAGGAGCCTAGTCGAGGCAATAAAAATTGTGTAGGCCTAAAGTTGAAAGTGAATGGAAGTGGTCTAACAGCCAGTGACTTATTGTGGTACTGATTCTACTGGTAAGCAAGGATAGCAACTAGCACAGACTATGAGTCATACAAGTCCTTGCAATTTTTTGGGTTCAAATTTGATAAGTCAGTTTAAAGTAAAATATACTGTAGGCTACCGCTTCATTAGATAAATACTGGCTTTCATTCCCACAAGTTCTGCTTAAAATACAGCTGCAGTCATAAGTAGACAGCAATCAATTTCATGCTACGCCCTCGCTGTAGTACTAATTGCAAAGTTATTATTTTCATGCAATTTTAAAATTAGGCCTGTGTGAAAAAGCTTTTACCTTACATTGCCTGGAGCTCATTAACTATGAACGTATTCTAACAATTAAGCAGATTACCTGCGACATGGTAACTTTAATAAATTTGTAATTGCAATGCCTTTTTATTTTTTAACTTTTATGCACGGGAACATGAATAATGGCTGAAAGTACAATTCAGTTAGCCTAGTGCTCAGGTTTCACTGTTTCAGTAAACATGTGCTGAAAAAAAGTAACTCTTAGGCACCTACTAACATATTAGTAGACCTGGCCTCACAGCTTGTAATCTCCTCATTAAAAAGTGTTTAGGCCTTAGCAAAAAAGCCCAATTTTACCCCGGGGGGGGGGGGGGGGGGCCACAAAAGTTGTTTCTATTGCCTAAGGAAAATATACACTACCAGTAAATTTGTTTGCATTCAGTTCTTGAGTGCTCGCTACCCTGGAGGAATCAAAACTCTCTAGATACGTCCAGCTTAGACACCCACCTGAGCATGCGCGGGTCCAGCACGCGCAGGCCCTCCTTAAATGGTGTTATGGCTTTAGCCAGCCATCTACGGTACTTTTCTTCCCGATATATCAGCCATGATGGTCGAGAGGGGAGGTTGGGTGGGTATTTACAGGTAGTGTATATTTTCCTTAGGCAATAGAAACCAGTTTTGACCTTCCTCCCAGGTAAAATTGGGCTTTCTACTTGCCGGTCAGAAAATATCCACTACCTGTAAATTTGTTTGCATTTACAGTTGACCTCGTCAATATAGGTGGCGGACACCATCATGGCGGGGCCCCCAAGGGTGTGAGCTGGGACCCCTGTGACAGAGTTGAGGTGGATTGGTTGCAAGCGCAACGTTTTTCTGTCACGACCAACTATATGCGCAAGGCAGTTGGAGTGGGGATGGAACTTTCAATTACCAAAGCGAGTTGGTGAGGAAGTTCGGCGAGTTTCCAGATTCCAGCGTTGACCGTTTTAAGTGGAGATGTTTTCAAGTTGAAGTTGGAAGTTGGGTGATGGCACATGTGGTATGAGCTTAGTTGAGTGGGATGGAAGGGTCTTGGATGGTCTTCCTGGTGGTAGGTTGCTCCATTAAAGTGTTTGGCGGCGGTTGTTGGTTTAGCCAGTTTGGCAGGAGTGCGGTTTGGAGTTCAAGGGAGATGACAATTAGGAGCAAATTGCGGAGGTCTAGTTCCTGAAGATTAAGCAGGGCAGAGAATCTTGAAGGCGGAGTTGATTTGCGGAACAGATCAAGTCAGCGTTGGCTAGTCCAGTTTGGCGCATGGTTGCGAGCGTCGAAATGAGTGCGAAATGTCTTGTTACGTAGGTTCCGACTTCTGAGAGGTGTGAAGGGGCATCAGGTCAAGCCGAATGAAGAATCACTATGATTCAAGTGTTGGGAGCGAGTTGAGACGTTCACATGTGGTAGAAGTAGCGGGTGCATGATTCGGAAGAAGCTGTCAAACAGGTTGAAGAGGGGTTGTGAATGTCAGATGTCGGAAGAAGTGACAGATGGGTTGATTGAATAGCAAGAGGTGCGTGTTACAGGTGCTGGAACGTGAGAGGAGAGGTGGACGTGGCTTTGGACTGATTCCTTAGGTGAAAAGGGGCAGTCGATGAAGTGGGGTTCCAGCAGTTACTCTAGATTGATGGTGGAGATGTGACAGAGTTTTGGGGTACAACGTTGCAAAGTCATCATGATGGGCAGGATGAGGTGTTGCTCTCCAGAGCCATTGTGAAGGGACACTTAGCAAGACCAGAAAATGGACGTCAGGATGTGGGTTGTCCATTGGAAAACTTCAAGATGGGCAGCATGTGAAAGAGGTGATCAGCCGAACATACTACCAAAGGCGTTGACGGCTACAAGAGACAATTTCTGGTAGAAGTCCAGTTTCGACTCAGTGGAAGTCCGAAAGCTACCGAAAATCTGGAGAGGGACCATTGGTTGCAATGTGAGAGGAGTTGCGGCGCAGTCGGGAATATTGAGGAGAAGCCGCTGGTTGCGGTTTGGAAGACATCAGGTTGTGAAGTCAGAAAGGGCTTGCAAGCTGATGTGGTGTTGATCATGAGCCGCGAGGTCTGTGTTGGTGGCAAGATGTTCCATCATGTTTGACTGTTTGATGAGTGTGTAACATGAACATTGGATTGGTCGAATTCTTAAGAATTTGGGATGAATGTGACATTTTAATCCTGTGAGATTGAGTTGTGGCGTCAGGCTGAGTGATCAGATTCATTGGTTGGCCGGAATTTCCTCGAGAATCCTGGTTGTAGAAGGCAAGAGATATAACAGAGGCTCCGGTGTGTTGACGTGAGACATGGTGGACCTGAAGGGCGTTGTGTGAGGTCTTCTTCCCTTTTAGAAGTGTGCCAAGAGGTTGGACGTCACTTCTGGCTGGTCATAAGAAATTTTGCTGTTGTCGTCCCTCTTCATGTTGAGTTCAAGTGATAGAGAGTTATGAAGAAAGTTCGGCTTCACCAAGATGGAAGAGGTGGTTAGTGACGGAGTGATGTTGATTGTCCCATGAAATTGAGAGTGTCGTGAAATTGTGGCAGTCACAATGGCGTGGTTGTGTGATTGACATGGGTACAGTGAATGATCTTCATGATTCGAAAGGCAATGCGGTTCCGAAATCAGACTATGTGTATTGACGACCGCTGTGACCGTGTTGGTGAACGTGAATGACAGATGCCTGGTTAGAGCGAACGCGTGTGGAATGGGCAATGATGCAGGTGAGTTGAACTTGACTTGGATGATTTCAAGAACGGCGAATGCATTGGGCAATTGATGGATTCAGAGCGCGAGCAGTTAGAGTGATCGTCAGCGATGCGAACTTGCAGGGTGGGTGCATTGTGATGTTGAGGGATTATATTCCAAGACGTTAAGGTGAACATTCATTCAGGAATTGGTCAAGTTGAAGGAGTCTTTCCTACCATGAATCCCTGCCGTGGTGAATGTGAGGATGGTGAGATGAAGCGGGGGATGTGGGTGACCATGTGAAGAATGTCGTAATTCACTGAAGGGGTGAGGTCGAAGCAATGTGCGAGATCGGGGGTTGGCGTTGCATCGGTTGTGCAGTATGGAGTCCATTAGCTTTCGAAAACAGTGCCAGGCGGTTTCCTTTCCGGCAAGGATGAATAAATGGGGGAATTAAGAGGCCGAGTTGGTGGTGAGAGAGAGATGGAACATGATGTCTGGGTCGACTGGAATTGGAGGCACAGAGAACAAGGTGGTTTCCGACGAATGTGAGATTGAGGGTATTAAGTTTGAAAGTGTTTCGAGACGAACGACGAACACATCGAGGGAATTTTCCTTTGGTTGGGCCGAAAATCGAATGATACGGTGTGCGGCAAGAGATTTTTGACGGCTTCAGCAGAGGCGAGTGACAGTCTGAATACCGAAAGAGGTGGAAGTGGGTCTGTTGACGAACGGGGAACTTCCAGTTTAGCGACGAACGAAAATGATGAAAAACTTCTACCAGTGAAGATCAAAGTTGAACGTCATGGCTTACAGTGTGAAATTGGCGACGTCATTAGATGGATCACAATGGTTGAAGGGTGTGGGGATGGTAAATGGCGATGAATCCATGAAGATCAGCAAAATTCCATTGATGATCAAAAAGGGTGAACGGACGATATAAAAGCTGTGGGCGGCCAGTGTGAATGACGGACGACAAACGACCTGTAAAAGGCAGTTGTAGCAAACGACAATGGACAGCAGCAGTGGTCGTCGAGCTTAAGAACGGTGAATGAGTTTGAGAACGACAAACGGGCTTGTGGACGGCGAATGGTCTTGCGAATGACGAACGGGCTTGAGAACGGCGAATGGGTTCGTGAACGATGAACGGTCTTGCGAACAGCCTTGCGAACGACGAATGGGCTTGTGAACGATGAACGGTCTTGCGAACGGGCTTGCGAATGACGAACGAGCTGCGAATGGCGAATGGGCCAGCGAACGACGAACGGGCGGCAGGTGGCGGTCATCGAGTTTGTTGTGGCGGATGGGTCTGCGAGCGACGTATGGCATGCGAGCAGTGATGCGAGATGTTGATGCAATGGTTAGGAAGGTTGATGGGTACCAACAAAGTTGAGCCGGAATGATCATGGGTGATTGTGGTCGGAGGCCCACACAGGCTTGCGAACGACGAACCAGCTGCAAAATGGCGAATGGGCTTGCGAACGACGAACAGACTTGCGAACGGCAAATGGGCTAGCGAACAACGAACGGGCGGCAGTCATCAAGTTTGTTGTGGCGGATGGGTCTGCGAGGGACAAATGGCATGCGAGCAGCGATGCAAGATGTTGATGCAATGGTGAGGAAGGTTGATGGGTGCCAACAAGGGTGAGATGGAATGATCGTGGGTGATTGTGGTCGGAGGCTGGTGAGGAGACGATAAAATGACGATGTTGGGGTTGACCCGGGAAGGGCTGATGGAGATGAGTTCATGGTCCTCAGAAAAAATTTTCAGCTTCAGTGGTGAATGGTGAGTGGGTTGAACAGGAGAGCGGACTTGTCGTTGATAAGTGGGCTACGAGCAACAAACAGGCTGTGAGCAGCAAATGGTTTGAAAACGATGGTCGAGCCAGCGAACGGGTTCGAGCAGAGATTCTTCAGGCAAGCTTGCCAACGGTGAGTGGGTGAAGGGGAAACCGTAATGAATTCATGGTGAAGGCTTCACTTGCTTTCCGAATGGGACGAATGGAATGATGAAAATCTTCGTTCAGTCAGGACGTCGGAAAAACGTGACGAGCGTTGAAGAGAGGGAAGCCAAAATGGGAGCAGTCTTCGGGGAGAAGGCTGTATGGATGGCGTCAATTTAGGGTCGAGCGGTGCAGCGAACGGTGACAAACGATGTGCGTATGGTGAGTGGATGCCAATCTGCGAGCGAACAAACGAACCAACGTCTTCTTTTTGTGGGAGTTTTTCTTCTTCTAGAGATGAACAGCGAACGAACGAACGAACCAATTCCTTGTAGGGATAATCGGCGAACGGACGAACGCGAACGGGAGTCTTCTTCATGTAGCGGGCGAACGGCGGGTCTTGCGAACAACGAACGGTCTGAGCAGCGATGTTGATGCAGTGGCAGCTGGAGGAAAAGAGATGGCTGGCTATCACCGTAACACCATTTATGGAGGGCCTGCGCGTGCTGGACCCACGCAGGAGCAGGTGGGTGTCTGAGCTGGACGTATCTAGAAAGTTTTGATTCCTCCTGGGTAGCGAGTACTCAGGAACTGAATGCAAACTAATTTACAGGTAGTGGATATTTTCTGACCGGCAAGAAGAAAATAAAAATTTTGGCTGACGAAACATTGAAAAACTAGGGTCCATCGGTAGGAGTAAGGAGCATTTATTACCTTTTTTTTTAGAGTCTGAAGATTTTTTTTTGTAAGACACGCCCAGTTGTGGAAGTTTTTTTTAGTTCCCTCCCAGTTGCTACACAGTAGGCGTTTTTTTTACCATGCCTACGGAACTAAAAAAAACATTGTGACAATAACATCACAATGGAGGGAGGGGGGTTATTATGATCAGGAGGAAAAAATAAGATCGACTGGGTTACGGCAAAACTCTTTTTTAGGCCTTACTCACTACAGCTACAACTTTAATACAATTTGAGCTTTATTGCCAACATAAAAAATAATTTCATGCTGGCACCTAGTGCCACTTTTATCCTAGATCCAGAAACACTTCCGCCATAGCAGGACTTACCAGCATCAGTTGGTGCTGACAATATGTTTTCTTCATTATACAATATGAATAAGTTTTAACTTGGAATGCTAGTACACAGTTTACTGAACACTTCTCTTGACAAGCTGGATTAAAATATACTACGAGATGACAGAATTCTGTTGAAAGTAGGCCTATAACCTTGTTCAGTTTTCATTTTCATCATGCTAATGTAACCAGCCAACCAGTACAGGCAACGAAACCCATGACAATTGCTGATCAGTTTTTTTAGGCCTAGGTCTCCTTCTCTACAATTCCAATGTGTGAAACTGGTTTGGGTTCCTAAAGGGAACAGACTATCGGAGAATTAAGTGCATCCATTTATTACACTACCAACACAAGTTTTATTTGACATTAGGCTATGCATCTCTGCTATAGGCACATAACGCAACAGCACACCCAACCCCATAACGAAAAGCATCTGTTCAAACAGCAGATCTGCTTTACATCAATGCACCTGTCATATTATTATCATGAAGAAAATTGTCATATAACTTGTTGCTTTAGCCCTAAAAAAAACAACTAAGAAGCAGACAGCAATGCGCACAAATCATAATTCGTAATTGTTTGAATTGGTGACTTTACAGGTAGTTCTGAAGAGCAACAACAATTTTTTTTTAAAGCAGTAGGTATGGTGCCAATTTGCCAATGGTGATATGCCATTGGCAATCGGAACCCACAAAATCAGAACTCAAAAATTCTTTAATCTCAGTTGAAAAACGGGAAAAAAGTTTACTAAAATCTTAGTTGTAATGCACAATTAATGATGGACAGATGCAAAAAAAAAAAAAAATTCAGTTGAACTGTGGTAACAAGAAATACAATGCTTTTATAATATAGCCTAATCTGCTTCTAGCCGGAGACACGAGATGAATAAAAGATAAGTAAACATAAACTTGGAAACGCAAATTCTTTTTCCTAGTAGCCTATGCTGAAAGCCAAAATCCTAATTACATGTTGTACGACAAACAAACACACTGCCAATCCGTGGGGCAAACGGAGGAACTGCTTCAGCTTCTGCATCAAGCATTATTGCATATCAAGCATTATTGCATTATTGCTGCAGATTATGAAGTCTTTGTATTGTGGGGTTGAGTTACTAGGAATTGTAAAAAGCTTCCTAGGTAGCAATCTGACAGGTGGTTCCCACGACAGAACTCTTCCAGCTTTCAACGTATGGTTTGCTTTCTGTGTAACTGAAACAGCAAAAAGTTGGATATTTTTTGCAGACCATGCTTTCTTTCTGCGGCATACGACACTGCGACACCCCGTTTCTGCAATAAAGTTGGTGGTGGGAATTGGTTAATTTTCTCATATTTTGACCCCCAATAAACTGGTATTTTCTTTTCTTTTTGACAGAAACAAAGAAACACTCAGTTACAAAGCCTTTGTAAATTAGGCTACACTTAGTTTAAATTTGCAAATTGGAAAGTATAAGCTTCACACTATTAAAAAAAAAACGGCAAATGGTAACCCAATCAGGTTAGGCATAGGCATAGGTTAGGTGTCTACCTGCTACCGACTACAGACCTATTCGTCACTAAAGCAATTTTTACTGTTAGCTAAATGATTTGGGTTGGAAGCCTGTCCTATCCTTGTGATATAAGTTCCCCTTGCCAGAAACGATAAACAACATTCTTTGAGTCAAATGTACTAACACAGTGAATCGTGCGACCTCATGACATCAACATCTGATAAGGAATGCACCAATGAAGTATTGAATTACAAACAACAGGCTTTAAGCCGAGGGTCAACGAAGGTGCACCGGCATTGATTCATGAAACTCTGCAGCTTGGCTAGAGTGCAATGTTTACTACATTTTGTTGCGATAGCTTGTGTCGCATCGCACTTGGTGAACTTTACATCCCGTTGGAGGATGCACAGAAAAATAAGTACCCAAGTACCCTAGTGTTGTTTGGTTTTTAAAACTAGACTGGATCTAGGACCAAATGAATCCTAGATAATTATAGTAGCCTATACTGTAGTGTAGTTTAATTTGGAAAATTAGTTAGCACATATTATTTAAGGAAAAACTGCAGACCTAAGGAAACACACAAAAAAAAGACAGAAAAAACAGTAAACGGGAATGACAGCGGTAGCCTATTTAAGGGACATACTCAGGAAAAAATACATAAATACCACCACAGCAAAACAAAACAACAGTTTGTCCGCCGAATTTTCAGTGAAAACCTATCACTTCTTCAGAACCACCAACAAAGATTTAGAAAAAATTCCTCACATCACATCGAACAGCCTCAAAAAAGCGGGAGGCACATTCAAACAACGCTACATCAGCAGTACGGACAAACTGCTTTGTTCTGGTATGATGGTATTCGTGTATTTTTTTCCTGATGATTAAACAAATCTATGTCATTTAGCCTAGCCTAGCCTACTGGTTGGCTACATCAGCATGATGTAATTCAAAATGAATGAGGCAATCCTTTCAACTGAGTTTTGTCACCTATATAATTACATTTAAATCCAGCTTGCCAAAAGAAGTGCCCAATAAAGAGTAGGGATGGGTCGGTTTCGTTTTGTTGACTTCGGTTCCGGTTTCGGTTTTCATGCACACAAAACCGCGGTTTCGGTTTCGGTTTCGTTTTTTGTCACCATCCACACAAACCAGCTATTTCTAGTTTGCTTTCTTGTAATATTAGTATTACCAAGAATTTATAGGGTTTGAGAGGAGAATTTGTAACTCTAAAAAGTCACTACTGAACCATGTTAGATTCGTCCGTATTAGTTCAGTCCGAGTTTTCAGAGGGCGCCACGTGTTCCATCTGGTAATTTTTGCTAATTTTTTATCCCAAATCTAAGGGCAACTAAATTACAACAAAGCTAGGCTAAATAATAATTAAATTCAAGCTAGTTTCGTTTAGTTTAGTTTAATTTTAAGCTAAAAACTAAGTAGAAATTCCCACATAAAACACATGGCGCCCTCTATAAACTAAGACTGAACTAATATGAATGTAGCCTATCTAAGACGTTTTAAGTATGGGTCTCGGTCACAAATTCTCCTCCCCAACCCTGTCAATTCTTGGTATTACTAGCTTTTAACTCCCTCCTGCTTTCACTTTCAGCAGCGTCATAGCACCATTTTCCTCTACTATTTCCTTTTTAATGACTGCCATTTATACGTACAAAATGATAATTATAAAAAAAAATTAGAAAAATAGATCAATTTTTGATTTTTCGAACACCGTACGAAAAACCGACACAAAATCCGAATCAGTTTCGGTTTCGGTTTTCAGGAAAAACCGAAAATTCGGTTTTGGTTTCGGTTACCGACCCATCCCTAATAAAGAGTGTAGCATTATCGTACAATGACGAAAACTGGAGTTAACTACTGGGAGCTAGCCAACTATTTAACTGTTCCAAGTGCCGTTTCATCTTGATATGATGGTGGAAATTTTAACAGGGATATAATCAAAACTGCAGCCAGTTCAGTACTACAGAACAGAGGGAAATTTCGAATTGGGATAAGTCAGCATAATTATCCAAAGACAGTACAGGTTAATATGTATTATGCCATTTCCGTCGTACGCTACCGTATAGGCTAGCCTAATCCATGAATATTGGTGACCAGAACAAGTTTTTATTTGCCTCAGAGGCATACTTCTAACATTCAATGTGTGAAATTGACCCAATATTAGTCCGAGTTCCTCATTGAACAGACTAATTCAGATCAGACTAATACCGTGATTATAGTACCGTGCAGTAACAAAACATTACGCTAGCTATAAAAAAAATTATTTCTCTAGCAATTGGCATACATGTGGCCTATGTACAACACAACAAAGTTGGGAAGCGTTACAAATTATACAATGGGCAAAGTCACGATCAAATATACTACACCAAAATTATTTATCAGATTGTTTTGAATGCTAGCAAAACAATAACTGAATCAAAGGGTTCAAAAAAAGGCAACAATCAGTAACCTTACTACTTTTTTTTTTCCGATTTTGTAATAACATGGATTTCCTTTCTTTCTTTACATTGGCATCGACTTACAAGGCAATACTTTCACACAGTTCGATCGATTGGGTTGGTTTCGGTCTCGATTGTTCAATAATAGCCCTTTATTTTAAACTAGAGGAAGCCCGTGCTATGCACGGGACCGGTCACATTTCCCAGATGACTTGTCAGATTGATCGACCACTCATGCCTGGCTCCTTTTTGGCTGCAGGTAGAGTGGGAGAGTGCATATTTTCAATGCGGGCGCGAGGAGGGGAGAAGTGGTTTTCCTTTAGGCTTTCCTTTTAGCCCGGCCTCCGATATTATAATAACGATTAAATTCTGCAAAAGTCATGGATGAGAAGCAATCAAACAGTCGTAAAAAGTAGTTAACCCTCTGGTCCATAGAAGCCAATATATCGGCATTACATTATGTATGTTTGAGTTAAGAAAATAAAACCCTAGGACCCAGAGGGTTAAAGATGAATTGGCTCGACTCTCAACCTTACCAGAAGTTTTGAAGCAGAAAGAAATCGGGTAAGAGGAGGGCAAACCGCGGAATTGAATCGTAAAACCTGTCTTCATGGTGGGGGCAAACCAATACCAATGTTCAGAATAGCTAAGACAAATCCAAAAGCCACTAAAGGAACCTTGTAGGGATCGACCGAATCTACTTCTGCCAAATCCGGGTCGGATCCAGATAATTTAGAAGATTTGCTGAATCGGATCCAGATCCTATCCGAATCCTAAAGAAAAGCTTTGTTTCAGCCCTTTGTATTTTGTGCAGACTAAATTTTCTCTCCACCTCAAAGATTGAGTAACTTTAAAAGAGTGAGCCAACATTTTTCAGCTTGTTCTTTGGTTTTTCTCCTATAACTTCTGAATAGTTTATGGTAACCAATTGAAATTGGAAAGCTAGTAAAAAAAAAAACCGCTTCGAATGGTATATTGGAATATCCAAATAGACCAAAAATTTGTGAGCAATTATTATTGAAAAATCATCCAGACATTAAACATTTTGCTGAAGCCTAAGCCTAAACATTCGATTCAGAATTGGATTTGGTCAATCCCTAGAACCTGATAGTTTCTCACCCCACAGTAAGCGGTAGATCTGGCGGGGACTTTGCCTGGGAGCACAATTTTCTCTCTTTAGGCAGCTGAGATAAGCTCTAGTACTAGTTAACGCATAAACTAAGTTCAGCTGGCAGTTGATCATTAAGCATTCCTTTTTATGAATAGCTAACCGATTCAAAATGGGTTTGAAAGTCTTTGAATCTGGTTTGGTTTCTACCAAGACTTTTTTGCAGATTTTTAAGTTACAGTTTGTACCGTTAATTACAGTAACAAAATTTGTAGGCTAGCAATAACAAATTAGCAACCGGCGTAGGTGCAATACAACAATCGGGAAGTCAAGCACAATTCAACTACTTTGTTATCAAATAATCTTTATCAAAATTATTTATCATATCAGATTTATAAGATAACGCAGAAGACTATCAATTGAAGAACTTTCATGCCTTGCTCAGTGACATTGTTGGTATTTAACACCAAAATTAACATTTTTTGTAGGCTTCTTAAAAAAACAATAAGCCTACGGTGGAGGCTTATTATGGACGTGAAAAGCACCATGGACACTTGCTCCATTTAGTTTAGCCTACCTCACTCCCATTACTAGGTGAAAAGCACTTTATCACTTTGGTCACTGCCGATTTAGTTTACCTCACTCCCATTACTAAGGTGAAAAGCACTT
>JAHWFP010261077.1:0-10689 GCA_023313725.1 Lithobius niger
TTAATTCAAATAACTGACGGTTTGATCTTTGTGTGGGATTCATTGGTTATTCACTCCAGACGGACTTTATAAGTAGCCGAGGCTTTTATAATTTGAGGAGTTGACTTGTAAACAGCAACTCTGGGAGGTTTAAGGCTCTGTTTTATCACTTAGAAACAAAACTGTGAAACGGTTGATCTTTCATGCGTGTTTGAAACATACTGTTTGATAGATTGTAACCAGCATGGGCTGTTCAATCTTGCGGACGACTCTGCGGAGCGTTCAGTATTACTTTTTCTATTCGAAAAATTAAGTGGTTGTTTTATTCTGAAACACAAACGTCGTTTTAGTAAAAACTTGTGAAAACGAATTACATGTTGTAAATTCAAACTAGTGCTTTTGAAATACTTTATTTCAAAAGCTTCCGTGCAAACTAAATGTAAAGTGTAATTTTTATATTCTCTGTTGTTATAATAAAAACCAGGAGTTTTTAACTTCAGTTCGTTTGCTAGTCGATTAACTGTTTAAGTGTAAATAAATATGTAAACCATTTTTAGTTTAGCTCTTGATAAACGGTTAAAATTCCATCGCTGGTGGCAGCAAATTACCAGCAGTATTAAGGTTAGGCCCCTTTAATTTAGGATCCTGCGCTCCATTCCCCATGCTGGGACAGTAGCCCTTGCTGTGCTTATGCCGTAAAAGTCGCATTAATCACCGCAACACCTTAAGCTGAATCTCCGTGTCAAACCAGGAAACCGGAGGCGCTACAAGCACCTGAGCCGTCGTAGCGTCCGCCGTTACAACATGAAGATTTGCAGATTTTCTGGGATTTAAAGATCTACAAAAGATTTAGAGAAGATTTAAAGATATACACAGATTTACAGATTTGAAGTTTCACATGAACAAAAGATTTAAGTAAGATTTAAATGATTTACGCCAGATTTACGTGATTTACAAGATTTATACAAGATTTGCAAGATTTAAATGATTTACACAAGATTTATATGATTAGCACAAGGTTTGCAGATTTACTAGATTTGCAACGGATTTGTAAATCTAAATCTTGGATGTACGAGATTTCTAGTTTTGTCGAAGCCCTCGCATGTTCTTCTGCTTTTAAAATTGTTTGAATCTGAAATTGCTATTTTGCTATTTTTAGGTCGGTACAATAATTGTGTAACTAAAATAAATAAATAGGTTGTGGGATTGGCCTCTCGCGAATCTCATTCAGACGAGAACAGGAAGTTAGCTGGCATCATTGTGGCGTTACAAGCTAGTACTATGAGCGAGGGCTGCCACTTAGCTGGATATGCTTGAGCTACCTCAGTTGGCTCTGGAGTTGGAACTATAGTGGCTCCATCTGTCACCAATAATTTCGGCACGTTCCAAACTCAAAATGGCGTCTATTGAAGCGCTTTGCTTTGATGTAGTTACGAAACTGATATATAACGAACGTATGAAATTTGTTCCCACCGTTCCTTTTGTGTCCAGTTTGGAAGATTCGGTAGATGGGAGAACAAAAATTCAACCTTACAATTAATATATTTGAAATAAAATATTGACACTAAAATATTTCTTTTTAGATCAATGTGACGACACCATGCCGAACGTTCTTTGCGTCACAAAATCGACAGAGCCTCCTATAGAAGAACCCGAAAGCGTTTTTGACAGCGTCGTTGAAGACATTGTTGGCAACGAACCGAAAAGGATTAAATCACAAGCCTACAAAATGATATATCTATTATCACTGATCCACATATTGATACTTTTAGCTAGTTTGCTTTGTTAAAGTAGGCAATAGTATTACCAAGGTGTAAACTATTCACATACTCAGGGGCAAACTGCACTCCAAAAACTACACTTTGTGCTCTAGAAGCATCTTTAAAAAAGTGTTGAATGTTTTTCATGACTTTTGAACCGCACGAAATAGAGACGTGCGGTTTACGCCGTTTTGAGAGCAGCTTTCCAATAACACTGGTTCTTCAAAAAAAAATACATAAAAAAAAGACTGTCACCTTGATGGAATAAAAAAAAATTAATTAAAGCCAGGATTTGTTTCATTTTTTTTTTTATTTCGAAGATTTCACCGCCTCAGACAAAGATGATCTATATCCCCGTATCTTCAGCAACTCGAAAACGAAGTAATTCACCCTCATACAACCGTGATAAAAAAAAATGGAGAAGAGAGGGCAGAATAACGGACCAAGTGCCCACCTCCCCTCCCCACTCGAAATTAGGAGTAAAGTTTTGTAACAGTAGACAAATAAGGCGTTTGTCGCAATTTGAAAAAAATTCCAAAAACTGGTATTTTAAACATTTCGAGTACACTAAAATTGCTGAAAATTAGTCGTTTTAAAGGGTTCCAAGGTTGGGAATCCCGAGAAGGAGGAGGGGGGGGGGGTATATGAGGGCGTCATTCTTCGTAGGAATTTTATTTTTGGAGGGGTGGACCTTTTTTATAGCTTAATACATGACATTTATAATATGGGGGAGGGGCGATACAACAGGTAATGGAACATTTTTTTTAATTAAAAAAAATAAGGGGAGACAACTTGGGGGTGATGTGTAACCAGTTGGTGGAGTTGTATCCAGGCTACTCGAATCACCGACAGAATGCCACTCGTCAAAATGCCACCACGTCAAAATGCCACCCTCTACCGACAATATGCCACCTCAAAAATTTTTTTAAGATCTTTTAAAAAAGCTACAATACATAAGCACGGGTACAATGTACAAACCTTGACAGGTTGTCACCTTAGCAGAGTCCACCCTCATAGGTTGTCTATTTAGGCTAACATTTTTAAAAAGTCACATACTGGGTGGTGTAAAAATCTGGAGAAGCTGCTGCCATTCCAAATCTACTAAGAGGAGAACCACGAAAATGTACATACATATACTATTGGTCGGGGGACATGTAATGACCTTGGATTGATCGTTCAAGGTCATCATGATGCTAAATTTTGAACTACACGACGTAGAATAGTGGTGTAAATTGGATAGGTTTACAGTTCACTGCAACTATCCAATTTACACCACTATTCGACGACGTGTAGTTCAAAATTTAGCATCATGGTGACCTCGAAGGACCATTCCAAGGTCATTTAAACTAGCATCATTACATGTCCCCCGACCCATAGTATATGTATGTACATTTTCGTGGTTCTCCTCTTAGTAGATTTGGAATGGCAGTAGGCTTCTCCAGACTTTAGCACCACCCTGTATACCGCAAAAAGTATAAACATTTAAAAAAATTAACAATGTCATCCTCTCTTTTAAAATCGGATTGTTGTGCCAACAGCTCGGAGGAAAGTTGGAATATCTTTCATACCTTCCTGAAATTCGGTGCAGAGTGTTTAAACGAGACGATGTCATTGCGACTTTTTTTTGTAAAAAAATCAGTGAAATATTTTGAAGTGGCATTTCGTCGGTAAAGGGTGGCATTTTGTCCGGTGGCATTTTGACGAGTGGCATTCTGTCGCGGCACCGGCTACTCAGAGGGATCTAAAGCACTCCCCCAGTCCCCCTCCACCAAGAATGACCTTAGCTGAATTCTCTGACCTCATTCCAGTTGTTTTTTTTTTTTTTTTTTACAAAATTCTTGGTGCACCTGCACTGACTGTAGCAACTGATCTTGGAGTATATAAATCTGCATCTGTCTTAAAAGTTGGAAACCCTACCTCTGGAACATAGTGAATAGCCGAATTTCACAAGAAAATAAATTTTCTAGGATTCATGGTTGACTTCAATATTCCTCCACACCGAAAAAAAAAAACCTAGGGACAATTATTTTTTACGCCATTAATTATGACAACCATATTAAAAAAAGTGGATTTTTTTGTGCACAAGGGCATACGGCACTTAACGTGGATATGGGCACGTTAATGAGCAGCGTGAATAAAAAAGTAGCAATGGCTACTAGTTTTAAGTTTAAGCACTAGCTTTTGCTACCTATAATAAAAGCTTCTAGTACTAGCATTTGCTTAAAATGAAGTGAATCAGCGTAAGCCAGTGCTTAAAGCAAAAGATGCTCTAGCAAAAGCTACTTACAGCATTTTGGTATGGAGGCCAATAGGATCCACCTAAAAATGTTTTTTTTTCCCCTACAGACAGGGGCAGTGTTACGGCTAGAACATTTAGGGTCTCTCCACACTGGGCCACACGGTGGTGCCACCACATGGTTACATTGCGGCTACAGTCCTGCACACTCGGTTTTGGCAGTGCCATTGGATGGAAATGTGACAGCTGGACGATGCGATTTTGGGAGCCACCAACTGGCAGCGCCACCATGTGAAACCACTGTTTCTATTGACGCTGCACATTGGGCGTCCCTGGTGACACAACCAGAAGGTACGGACGTGTGTGATGAACTTGCAGAACGATTGCTGAACGATGGTGGCACAGTGTACAGAGGCCCTTAAGGACAACGGTTTTCAGGTGAGTAATTTCACACTAATTACTAAACGCACATAAGTAACATGAGATAAAACAGCTGAAGAGAAAGTTGTATCCTATATAAAGGAGCTGTACGCTCGAAATTTCGGAAATGGAGCCACTAATAAATAACTAAGGAAAAGAAATTGCAGTGGCGTGACTGCAACCTCCAAACTTTCAAACCAGAAATGCGACAGTACGACAAAAATCGATAAGTGTTTGTCCGTTAACGCAGTTCAGTGGCGTGTGTTTTGGGTGGATAAATAAGGCATTTAATATTTTTTTAAAGTTGAAAGTTGCTTTTTAATGTTTGAAGGGGACAAAATTGCTGAAGCCGAGTTGTTTTGCAGGACTGAGGAATCCGCGGGACTTATAGTCCAGAGATGGAAGGTCAAGTGGGTCACATTTTTATCGTGGGTCAAGTGGGACACGGGTCAAAACCGTTCACCCACCGACCCACGGTAATTGTTAAGTACGTTATTTGACATTTCAGTAGTCGTACTAGCTATACTCTTTAAAAATGTTTCTTACTGTTTCAAAAATAGTTTCCACCCAGAAGGCTAAAAACCCTTAGTAAATACTTCTGTAAAAAATTTGACTGTTTCAAAATAACATTGCGTGCCTTAGCATACTGCGTGGGATGGGTGGGATGGGTCACGGTGGGTCACATTTTGTTCTTTATCAGGTGGGTCAAGTGGGTCGTGGGTCAGGGCTCGAGTGGGTCAGGAAAGAGTGACCCACTTCCATCTCCGTTATAGGTCCCCTCAAAATCCCCCTCCCCCCTTTCCCTTCGAAAAAAAAATCGTCGGTGCGTCACTGATACAATAGAGAAAGAACCACTAATGACAGTTTGAAAATTAAACAAAGCCAGCTAAGTGCACAAAAACTCTATCCCCGAAACATCGTCTGTTGAGTTTTAGTGTGAGTGTTTCGGGGATAAACAGCATCCCGTTATCAAGTGAATAAAAATTAGCAGTCAAGCATCGTTACAAATATCAACACAAAAATGGTTAAGGCCAAAGCAAAGCATATTACAAGGCAAGCAAACATTTTACATTAAAAAGAAACAGACAAAACAACATGTTTGGTCTCCAGCGATTTGCTGTTTTCGGTAAATCAGGGTTGAATCTTTTTTATTTTTTTGTTTTATTTAAAATGTTTGCTTGCCTTTTAATATGTTTTTGCTATGGCATTACCAATTTTGTGTTACTATTTGTATCGATGCTTGATTGATGATTTTTATGCACTTGATAACGCGGTGCTGTTTATCCCCGAAACGTCGTCTTTTGAATTTTTGTTCAATTAGCTGGCTCTCTGTATTTTCCAAATCGTCACTGACGCAGTTACGTCATCATTCTACAGTGTGGGGCAGAAAGGAAGGGCCACCTTGGCAATCAACGATGGTTAATGTTAGGATAATGAAACTTTGCATGGTATTTAGGCGAACCGGGGGCCAACTAACCATGAATCGATCACTGACCTTGACGCATATTTTCAAGGTCATCGTGATGCTAACTTTTAACCATGCTTCGTAGAACCCCAGTGTAAATTAGAAACTCGTAAACAGTGACAAGGCATGGCCAATGCAAAAAACGGAACGAATTTCGGTACGTTAGTTTAGGAATTACGGAAATTGCAAGCATCATTCCGTTGTGCTGACCGAGTGGCTTTCCTGCCAAACAGTGAGTGTGAAAATAAAGTCCAGTGGTATTCAAAGTACATGAAGCATGCTTGGAAACAAACAGCAACTGACACACTGATGAATCGACACTAGCTCAACACAACCTGCTACATTACACGTATAAACAGAATGGTGCTGCAAACTACAGCATCTTATGCAAGTTGGCATAGTTTAGTCACCGTGGTAGTTTAGAAAATGAAACTAATGTTGTTCCTCCCTCAGGTTAACATTTCTGATTTTGTTTCAGAGCTGAGCACGGGTAATGAATTATGCCAATTTGCGTATGCTGCCAACACTATTACCTACCAATACAATGCGAGGTGCGAAATACCCTGACAGATCCGTATGGCAGGAAAGCCACTCGCCCAGCATAACAGAATGATGCTTGTAATTTTCGTAACTTCTAAACCAACGTACCGAATTTCGTTCCGTTTTTTGCATTGGCCATGCCTTGACACTGTCTACAAGTTTCTAATTTAAACTGGAGTTCTACAAACCATAGTTAAAAAGTTAGCATCACGATGACCTTGAAAATATGCGTCAAGGTCAGTGATCGACACATGGTTTGTTGCCCCCCCCCCCCCGTTCACCTACATACCATGCAAAGTTTCATTATCCTAACATTAACCATCTTTGATTGCCAAGGGTGGCCCTTCCTTTCCGCCCTACCCTGTATACGATACCAGTCAGGGAAGGGAGAATTGCCATCTCTGCTCCTCGCTCTGTATTTTTGTATTTACTGTACAAGTTTTTTTAACCCGTCCCCCCCCTCTTCCCGTCTTTTCCCTTTACGAAGCCTGTTGCTGGAAAAGAGTACGACGCACGTTTTTGTAAATAAACCTTTCTCTTGTTTAGGAATGTATGTTGTTGGCCTGAGTGAGGCCTTTGTTCGCGATTCGGGCAATCAACTGTCTACCAGATTACCTATCAGCCACTTTCGTGTTGATTGGTTTCAGTGATTAAAATGTCGTGTTTGTTGTCACGTCCGCGTGTTTGCACTTAACTGATGAGCTACTTCATAGATATATTTAAAATCGTTTACAATATCGGTATCTCCGAATCACAATAGCTATACGTTTATGTGGTTACAAGAGAGCGCTGTTCAGAAATGTGCACTGAAAAACCGCCTCACATCCAGGGCGTGGTTAGGAGAAGGGCGCGTGCGCCTTGAGGCCAAGCCAGACTGGTTGCTGGCGGCTGCAACGCGACGCGGGATGGTGTAAGAAAGACGTCAAAATCGGTCCATAAACACCAGCTGCCCTGCGCACGAGTGTTTCACTCAAGCAGGACTTTTGTTCCAAATGGTTGTTCTATATTTTTACCTGTACATTAGTATTTTTACTTAATCTCATACTTTTAAATCATTCAGATTGAATGTTAGTATCTCCCTGACAGCTACCATATATATTGTATAATTTGTTTTCTCCATGCGAACAATAAACTTTACTTCACTTCACTTCACTTCAACACACCACGAACCGCGATTGCAGCAAATTTGACCTTGCGGCACGTAGGAACGCTCTGGTTAAGGCTTTAATACCGCTTCCACACTGGGATCCCGAACACCGCTTTTGGTGTCTCGACCCGAATTGTGCCCACAGGCAATACACACTGAACCCCGACATCGCTGCGAAGGTCCAGACTTAACTTACCCTCTCTCTCGCTTGCACATTTTCAGCGCGATCGTTATTTCTTTTTTCCTCTCTCTCTCCCATCTCCTCCTCCTGCTTCCGCTTTATCTCGTTATTGCTTATCAGACTTCCAAGACAGAAAACGTTTCCCTAAAATGCGGGTCTGCGCACCGACCCTTTCCACACTGAAACACGGGCTCGGAATAGGCGTCTCAAGTCCTCACTTCAAGCCGGACTTGAAATTCGGGGTCGTGTCCGGACCACAGTCGAAGTTCAATGTGGAAAGGTCAGACACGGTCCCCGTTTGGAACGGATATATAAGCCCCAACCAGACAGGCTGCTCGCGGATTGGTGTACCACTGCGTCGATATCGGTCCACAAATGTAGCACCAATCATACGCTTGTAGCAATTTTCACCTTGTAGCCCTTTTCGTGCGAACTTTGACCTTTCGTGCGAAGCGGAAGTGTTAACTACGTGCCTACAAGGTCAAAATTGCTGGACCCAAGTTGTGAGTGTGTCGTTTGTTGACCGATTTTGACGTCTTTCGCAAACCATCTTGCGGTTCAGTCGACGACGGTATACCAATTGACATCGTTTTTTGTCGATTTTGCAAAAGCCGTTGGAGTCAGTCTTGAACACATACTTTTGGACTGACCGGGATTTGGAACAAATCTCTTCTAAGTTGACTGTCGGATTGTTTGATTGGCCAGACCCAATTGGTGGAAAATTGAGGGTTCCAGTTGTAAACCGGTTGGTATTGGTGTACCACAGGGCTCTGTTTTGGGCACCCTATGTTTTTTTTATATTTTTATTTGAAAGTCTGACCTTTCGTCGGACTGATACTGACCTTAAAAAATTGGCTAACGACATAAAATTGAGTTCACACAGTGTTATGGAATTAGCAGGGTATTAGCAGGTGATAACACCATTCTAACGCGGTAGCACCCACGTACTTTTTCGTTGTACGCATGCGCAAATTGCCGATGTCAGATTTAACTTACGCCAACTATCTGTTAACAACCCGGCTGTCGATTCGTAAGATATATACCATCATGCGAACTCGACGTGTTACGTCAACAGGACAATTTATAATGTTTTTGGAAAGTTTTACGATCTCTGGGTAATCCGATGACGCAGCCTCACGTGAGATGACTTCTCATTGGAGAGAAATGTTCGTATGAACTCGGAGAGTGGTAAGATAATAAAACATAGTATTACGTTATAAAATATTAATAAACACACAGGATGTTTAGTTCTTTTGTTATTATTTATTTTGCATTGGGATACACGTCAATAAACCCAGCTCTCTAGCTTTTGTTGATAATAAGCCAAAAAATGTTTTTGCGCTCAGCCTTAAACTAACTCAAGTTAATAGTACTTACAATGGAATACGCTTTGCCAAACTCAGACCAATCTTCAAGTCACAGAATCTTGTCACTGTTGCTACGAATAAGCTTCTTCAGGCCAAGACAAAGACTTGCACAGGAATTCCTTCCAGCTATGAAGTGGCAGGACCTCACGGCCAGCAGCAGGAACCAAGAGCGTGTCTTAGACAGTGAACTTGGTAGCGAACTGGAAGCCAAGGTCGACTGAGAAGTAGGGGGTGCATGATTCAAATGTTGTGGAAGTGTAAGATGCGGCGGTGAGGAGGTGGGCTTTTTGTGAAATTCTTTTGTCTTGGCCTGAAGAAGCTGATTCGTGACAACAATAGAAAATTCGCAGGAAATTGACAAGATTCTGTGACTTGAAACGTGGATTGACTGAGTATTTCACTGTAAGAACTTTTTTCGAATCCGAAAGTAAAATGACCGAAGTAACGTTTTTTTTTTCAAAAATCATGATAATAATTTGAAATAATATATTATTGCAAAATAATAAGCACTCGTTAGTTACTGTCAGGTAACTAACTGTCAGGCTTCGTGTGAAAACCATAGCCGTAACGACAAAAAATTTAGGACTATTACTATTGATCAGGGATGGAAGTGACCCACGGGTCAGTGGGTAAAATAAGTCACATTTTCATCGTGGGTCAAGTGGGTCATGGGTCAAGACCATTCATCCACCAACCCACGGTAATCTTAAGGTAACCAGTAGTCTTACTAGTACTCTTTAAAAATTTGTCTTAACTCTTTCAAAAATAATTTTCCCCAGAAGGCTAAAAACCCAAAATAAAGGCACGGGGGTAGAAAAATGCTTCTTTTTCTTTTATGTTATTCTTAACAAAACAAAGGCTTTAATTAGAAGGTTTCCCAAAGGTCCTAGAAAAAGGTCGTCATAAAGACAATCTGGGGATGAAGGTCAAGAAACTGGACGGAAAGCCAACGGGCTCGAGATTGGTTAAATAAATACGGATGTAAACCTATTTACGTTGCATCCGTATTTATTTAAAGTCTAGAAAAGCCTATGTTAAAAAAAAAAAGGTTGGTGGTAAGTTATTACCAACCTTGTTTTTTAAACGTAGGCCTGATAACATATAAATGGTCCGTGGTAGGATGGACAATTTTTTTAAAGAAGGCTGGAGTGTGTGTGTGTGGGGGGGGGGGGGGGGCGGAGGTTGGATCCTTTATACACCTGTATTTCTTACCGACCTTTTTTTAACGTATTGTACTGTGTTATTTTTCCATAGCTTGGGATGGGTCACGGATGGTGGCTCACATTTTGTTCTCTATTGGGTGGGTCGTCGTGGGTCAGGGCTAGAGTGGGTCAGGTGGGTGATGGGTCGGAAAAACGTGACCCACTCAGTTCCATCTCTGCTGTACTGATCATACCCACTTCACAGTTTCAGTAAGCATTACTTAGCTAAGAGCGTGGTCAGGTGACTAGCAGTTGCCCCTTGCGCCAAGTAAGACAAGTCTCCTCCATGTTGGCCATTCAAATTTGGGTTTGATTATTCAAAAATAAAAATAAAAATAATAGCACACGCGCCTGATGCGTGAAAACCACAATGTCACAAAACAACGGAATTT
>JAHWFP010261080.1:7680-37022 GCA_023313725.1 Lithobius niger
CTTTCTCCAGGATGCTCGAAGACCTCCCACATCTGGCTCGCTTCTCCTACTACTTTTTGCGAGGGTTTTTTTTTTTATGCCTTTAATAAACACCGTTGTCTATTCATACTCTGTAATATGTATGTATACATCCTCTTCTAGATTTTATTAAAACTTCATTAAAACACTCGCCGTTCTATCACTTTTACCCATGCATGCACACAAACACACATGCCATGACTCTTTGCCCACTACCTACCAACCAGCCGGGATGTAGGCTCAACTATCCCGTACAAACCACGCACATCGACGGCTCTTTGCCCACTACCTACTAGCCGCCCGGGATAAGGTAAATTATCCCGGTCAACCAACGCACATCGGCGGCTAGGGGTCTGAGGGCTACTGCAGGCACGGCTAGGGGTCTGAGGGCTACTGCAGACACCCTAGATGCACGCTCCACCCCCCCCCCAAGGATTCAAATGTGTTACCAAAAAAGCATGGGACTCTGTTAGCCTGTAACGTAGTACTACACTCTAGAGTTAGATACACTACTGTCGTCAACCCCTCTTAAGCACTCAGAAGTTGAAGCAAGTCCACCATCAAGACAGAAGCAAGACCCTATATCTAAACAACGGTCCTTTTTTGGGTCACCAAATATTACAAAAGAGATCCAAATTCCTGGTCACAATTTTATTTAGAAACAAAGTGCGAAGTTTGTGAAACATTTTGGGGGAAAGCCAGCTCGTAACCCTAGGGAACCCGTCAGGGTGGTGCCCGCCACTGTAGTTTAGCAAGGTATGCATCTGTTAATGCAAAATAACAGGTTATGTATGTTTTCCTGCTTTGGAAAATTGTTTCTTTTGCCTAAGGAAAACATACATAACCAAACTCACCCTACCTCCCCTCTTGAGTCACCGCCTGACGTATCGAGAGGAAAATGTATTAATAGCCAACCAGTCGCGTGAAAGCATTTTTATAGAGAAGGGTTGCGTTCGCACATGTGCAATCGGGTTAAGACGCTGGTGGCTACAAAGAACCGAAAAACCTCCAGGGAAATGCAGCATTGCGAGGATCGAACGCAAAATTAACAGGTTATGTATATTTTCCTTAGGCAAAAGAAACAATTTTCAGCCGGCCCGAGCTCGGGCCAGCAAAATTAAGTTTTCATCCACACAGAAGTCGTCCTTTCTTCACCTCGTCAGAACTGCCCTTGTATCCTACTCCTTCATATCGTTTTGCTTTCAAGAAACACGTTTGTCTCTTCCAGATGACAGGCAAGCCGTTCGTCCAGGTGTGCCTCAAGCGTTTCAGAAAAAGTACTGGGTGCACTAAAGAAAGTTGAAATACTACCTTTCCCTCGGCATGGTTCTCAAGAAAATACACAGGGCGATCAGCTTTAAGTAAGTGCCTTGGCTGAAACCTTACATTGACTTTAATAACGAGAAACGGGAAACGATTACTAACGATTTTTACAAAAACCTCTACAAACTGGTGAATAATTCGATTTTTGGGAAGACAATCGAAAACAAGCGCAAGAGAAACAACGTCTTGATAGCAACGACGAAAGAGAAATCCATCAAGTACGCGTCTCACCTACGCACCACGAATTTCACTTCACTAAGCGAAGAATTGGTAATTTTTACAATGATGCCGGCAAACATCATCTTGAACATCCCATCATGGTCGGTTTTAGCATCTTGTAATTGTCAAAGTTACTAGTCTACCGGTTTCATACGACCACATGATGAAAAGTATGGACCGGAGAGATGTAAACTCCTAGTCACGGATACAGATAGTTTGTGTTATTCTATAGAAACGTACGATATTTACAAAGATGTGGAAGAAGATGCGTCGTTGTTCGACACATCGGACTCCCCAAAGAACATTTTCTACACTCTAACATCAACAAAAAAGTATTGGGGAATATAAAAGACGAGAGCGCGGGGTGCCCAATTTCGAAGTTTGTAGGTTCAAAGTCGAAGCTCTACAGCGTTTTACAGTTGGATGGGATGAACAAAATGGCTTGCAAAGGTATTAAGAAAACAGCACAAGTGGTTGCACGAAACGTACAATTATGTGCTGTTTAATAATAGCATCGTGAGAACTCTGGGGTCTTACATTCGTTCGGAGGCGCACGAACTAAATATCGTCACCATTAACAAGTTGGCTTTCAGTCCCTACGACAACAAGAGATGGGTCTGCGACGTTGCAGTCGGTAGTCTAGCTTATGGGCACATGAATTTAGCTTAAACTATCTATATTATCCGTCCAGCTGTTGTACTTGGAGTCATAGCTCTTCCATTTAACAAAATAAAGCATTTTCTATCTTTTCCCCTCTTTTTGCATAAATCTGCAACTTGGGTTTTTTGAATTTCCTGTTCGTAGACACCTTCGAGCACCGGTACCAGACTCGTCCTTTAAAATATACGTAACTGGTTGGGTTTTTTGCACTTTACGGATCGTGAATACTTAATTGGTAAAATTTTGCAAAGATCCTTTGTGGAAATTTTTTTTAACCTTAGAAATCCTGACTTTATTTCCTACGGGGAACATGGGTTTCTTTAGCAGTTATTTAGGGCTAGTTCGTCTCAGCAACGGTTCATGACGTCTGGTTACTTCCCTAGGTTTCAGTTTTGTGGGGGCATGAACCGTGTCGTATTGCGAAACCAAATCGTCGATAATGTGTATCCACTTGTAATTCCCTTGCCTGGTGAATTTTTTCCATGGTCGAGTTTTCAGCGTTCTGTTGAAGTGTTCAACCACGCTCGCTTTCTTGTAGGGGCTGTCGCTCCTGAGAGAATCTTCGTGAAAGCTTCTGTAACATCTATACCGGTTTTAAATTTAAGAGGAATGGCCCAAGCAAACTTGGACATGACGTTAATGCAAGTCGGTAGGTAGTTAAATCCTTTATTTAGGTTAGCGTACGGTATCATCTCCACCAAATCAGCCTGCCGTAGATCGTTTAGGCGCAGTACAATCACCTTCTGTCTCGGAAAATTTCTCTGCGTTGATTTGTGAAGTTTGTTCACGAGTTGATCCATTTTTTTTTATTTCCCATTCCAAACATGAGTTTTGTTTTCATGATTTTCTTAATGATGTAAGTGGCTAGCTTTTCCCTCCATGCCAGAGATGGATCCTCTCTCATCTTTTGTGCGTTTGAAATTAGAACTTCATCAGCAGTGTGGCGATCTTTTAAGTCCGAGCTCTCGGCATAGGCTATATCGTGTTCTTTGCAAGCTTCATCTAGTTTATTTCTTCCAGAATCTCCTCATGCCTGTTGCTTCTTCAGCCGAGTTCCAGGACTACAGTATTGATACCCCAGTAATAAATGCATTTCAACGGGCAAGTTATCTATGATTTTGTTCACGAGTCCCTTCTCCACTTTGACGAAGTAAGCTTTTTTTGTACCACATACATCGCAAAACACTATCTCCATCGGTCTGTTGTTTTGTGAAGTTGTAGAAACTGGAGCCTTCGACTGGTTAGGAGTTGAACGTTTACATTTGACGTAATATTTCATCTCGAGTTCTTTACGGTTGCTCGTTTTTACTACAGCGCATTCTTTTTCATATCTTTAAAAAAAAAGACATCATGGATTCCTGTTCGTTTATTTTCACCGTTAAAGACTCCGACTTGAAAATTAATCTAAACACACCATTCATTTGTACACTGAAAAAAATACGAATTGGCTGTGCTTAATTTAGACACTTATAACAGCATTCACAACATCACCTCAAAAAATAACGAATTTCAGTACACTTCCGATGCTGGCGCTTCATGGCGCAAAGTGTTAGTAAGTCCCTGTGCTTACGAAATCTAGGATTTGAATAAATTTCTCAAGTCAGCGATAGATGTGAATGGGCACAGCAAGGATGCCATTACGATTCTTCTGAATCTAAACACTTTAAGAACCAACTAGATAATTACCGATCCGAATTACGGAATATCTTTTTCGTGTGACAAGAGTTTTGCTCCAGTTTTGGGGTTTAACTTAGGCAACTACGTGAGAAGTTGAGAAAGTCAAAATACAGTCGACATTATGAGCATCAACACAATTTTGTACACGTGGATATCATCGGCTATTCGTACTTAAACAGTGAAACCCAGCCCATTTTATATTCCTTTTATCACAATTCACCACCCAGTTTCAAAATCTTAGAGTCCCCTCATAATTTAATTTACCTCCCAGTTACTACAAAGTTAATCGGAACTATAAGAGTTTGGCTCACGTCTCAGACCAACGAGCCATTGGATTTAAACGGTGAAATGCTCATGGTGCGACTTCACTTGAGATCTATGAATTAAATTTAAAAAAAAAGATAAAAATGATCGTGTTTGGAAAAAAGGGAAAGGACTCTTTCTTAATTTTAAATCTAATAATAAAAACAAACGGTTTGAAACCTAGAAACAAAGCTTTCATCAAATTCATAACAACACCTAGAAAATGAGTGTAGTAGAAAATTACTTAAAAATCAACGAACCTTTGGTGTACGATTCATCGGGCGAGTCTTGCACCTACCACGAATACAATCCTGTTGTTGGCACCAATCTCAACAACGTAAATTCTGAAATCTGCATACATGTAGAAAACCTAGATTTATTTCTGCACGTTGCCAATAGTTACCTCCTGATTGAAGGGAAGTTGCTGAAGGACGATGGCTCGGCTTATGCCGACGCTGACGTAGCTAGTCTTATTAATAATGCTCCCACGTTCCCGTTTTCTAATATGAAATACCATCTTGGTGATAAACAAGTCGACGAGTTAAATTAGCCGGGGTACGGTAATCGGATGAAGGGACTGCTCACCTACGGTTCAGCAGAGCAACCGGCTCTGCACGGTCAGTGCTGGGCGCTGGATAGTGCGGCTTCAGTCATGGCTGAACTAACCGACAACTTGGGTTTGAAACATTGGCATGCGTTCATCATCATTGAAACAACTACCAAGGGAAGCTTTACATTTGCCATCTCTCTGAAACACTTCATGGGATTTATCGAAAATTACGATAAGCTAATCTACGGAACTCAACACGCGTTCACACTCATGCGAGCGAGTGACACTAATGCCATCTTCAAAGCAGCGGCAGCGGCCAATGGCAAAGTCGTTCAAAATAGCATCAGCTGGATCGTTCCACATGTCACTGCCTTGGACGAGCAGAAACTTAAATCTACAATCTCATCGACCACGGTGCGACAGTGAATTTAGGATTTAGGCACTGGCATTACGATAGCTGCGTGCTCCCTCAAAATACTAACTTCTCCTGGTGCGTGATGACTACTTTTTTATTTATTTATTTATTTATTTATTTATTTATTTATTTATTTATTTAATAATTGCAACGCCCAATAGAGCAAAAAGCAACATCAAAATATAGTTTTAAAATAAAATAAAAAAACAACAACACAAAGAAGAACACAACATGCACATTTAATTAAGTAGTATTGCTACATTCTAAAACTCTCAGGCTTGAAACAATTTTTGCAGAAAACCCATCTTCACTGCTACAGACCACAACTCACTTGGTAGCTAGTTCCAATCAACGATAGTGCGGGGAAAAAAACACCCTGCAAACACATTTGTCCTACACTGGTATCTCTTTACCTTCATTGAATGGTCAAACCTACCAACAAAATCGGTAGGTTTATAATATTGACGAGGATCAAGCAGGGTACGTCCATGTAAGTTGCGATAAAAAAGCCTCAGTCTATGATCCTTTCGTCTGTTTGTTAAAGATTTCCATTTCATGTCATTACAAATCTTCATGACACAAGGGCTTCTCTACAATAATTCCCGCTTACCATCCTTGCTGCCCTACATAAAAATCTCTCCAGACAATCGGTCAGATTTTTGGTATATGGGTCCCAAACAGCTCCACAATAATCTAACTTGGACCTAGTTACTGCATTAAAAACAATTTCTCGGACCCTAGGATATGCCTCATACAGGATTCTACGTAAAACTCTGATTTCTCTGTTTGCCTTTGCACATACAATTTCAATATGGTCAGACCAAGTCAGTTTGCTATTTATCGTAACACCCAAACAAGACATACTCTCAACAGCCACTGAGGGATTGCCCCTTAACATGTACACTGGGGTAGAATTATTTCGTTTGTGAGTAATATGCATGTATTTACATTTTGAAATATTCAACTTCTTTTGCCAGGTATCACACCAACTGATTACATTATTCAAATCAGATTGCAACATTTGTTTATCATTTCCCCCCGCTATATTACGATAAATGTAATTATCGTCAGCAAACAATTTGTGATTTGATGACAGCACATCCATCAAGTCATTTATGTATAGTAAAAAAAGAATCGGACCACTTACTGATCCCTGCGGAACACCTGATGTAGCAGGCACAGTATTGGACTTGCTACCATCTACCAAGACATATTGAAAACGGTTTTTCAAAAAAACATTCAAACCACGAAATTATTTCTCTGGAAATAACCTAGGCTTCCAACTGCTAAGAAGCAGATCATGTGGTACAATGTCAAATGCCTTGGCTAGATCAAGGGAAACAATATCTATGGGACGAACATTATCCAGTCCTAATGCAACATCATGGATCATGGGAACAAGCATGAGTTCACACGACGAGCCCTTTCTGAAACCAAATTGTTCATGAGTAAGTAGTTTTACACTGTCTAAAATCTTTACCATCTCACTGACAATTATGTGCTCTAACATTTTGCAAGAAATTGAAGTAAGAGCCACAGGTCTGTAGTTGTTTACTTCACTACACTTTCCAGCCTTAAATAATGGTACGACGGCGGACAGCAGCCAATCTTCTGGTATTTGTCTCAGCTGTAAGCTTTTAAAAAATATATTCCAAGAATAGTGTGCTAATGTCCGCAGTGTTTTTTAGAACCGTTGCCACAATATGATCGGGACCACAGGCTTTCCCTTCCTTTTGAGTATTTATCAGATGTCTTACGCCAGCTGAACTTACGGTGATATTTTTCATTGTAGGCCTACTTCCAGTTCGTTGGGTCAATTGTGGATTTCTACCCAACTGTAAGGGCTGTGTAAACACCGATTTAAAATAAGTGTTTAACAAATCAGCTTTAGCTTTGTTCTCAGTTACATACTTATTATTTGTACACATGGCAGGAATGCAACATACCTTTGGATTTATGCTTTTAACGTACGACCAAAAGCGTTTTGGGTTCAGATTTATGTCACCCCCAAGTTTAGACATAAAACTGTGTTTGTTTGCACGAATTTGATTTTTTATTTCATTTCTGATAGCCCTTAACTCTGCTAGAGTGTTCGGTAAAGGAACAGCTTTTGCTTTCTTCCGTATTCTTCTTGCTTTCCGTATCTTTCTCTTTAATTCCCTATTTATCCAAGGTTTATCATTTTTTGACGAGATATAGGAGATTGGCTTACACTCTTCCATAGCACATAACTTATTTTTGAAGTACTCCTAGTTTTCATTCACCGAGTGTGAATCAGCAGAAGCAATAAAAAAAGTAGCTATGCTCAAGTCTCTCGTTTACTTGGGACCAATCAGTCTTTTTGTAGAGCAGCCGTCTGGTTTGTTTAGGCTGTTTAAGTCCACCGACGAGAGGGAGTGTAACGACCACAGTTTTATGGTCAGAAATGCCTTTTTCAACCTCGACATTAAACTCCCCAGCTAAGGAAGTAAAAATTAACTCCAAACAGTTTTGGCTACGAGTAGGCCTATCGACTATTTGTTCGAGACCATAATTGTCCATCAATAACTGCAACCCATCGGGTTTTACATCACACGCTGAATCTCTCCACTTCTGATCATGCCATCTTAAGTCCGGTAGATTGAAATCCCCTCCAATCACAATGTTCTTTGCACTTGCTGGAATTATGTTTCTTGTTTGATCACAAAATTTATTTATAGTAGCCTCGTCATGACTGACTGGGCTATAGATGCAACCGAGCCACAGGGTTTCGCTTTTACACAAAAATTCCTTACACCAACAGGGCTCAATGTCATCATTTGTTTGAATCAGGCAAGAATCGAGAGACTTTTCACGGCAATGAAAATACTCCAGCTCTTTTCTGTCGATCTCTACGGTAAAAAATCTCTACGGTCGATCTGTAGGTAACCAACTGTATATATTGTCTTCACCATCCAGCCATGTTTCTGTAGCCAGAATTATGTCTGGACCGTGGAAACTGATCAATTCCTGCAGCTTGTCTCCTTTATTTCTAAGGCTGCAAAAATTTACGATAATAAGGCTTAGACGTTTACGTTCTCCTCCTGACTCGCTCTTGAGGTTTTCTTCTTTGTCACAATCTTGTTGTTTCGAAGAACCAGGTCTCTCTCCCTATTGTCACTCCTCTGTTGCATATCTCGAAGCAAGTTTTTTTATTTCATCACTTTCCTCTTTAGATCTATCTGAAGAAATTGCAACTTGCTTGGTACACCCTGGGAAAACCATATCTCTGCATTTAAATGCTTTGGCTAAAACAGTTTGGTGCTCATCAGTTGAATCCATTTTACAAGTAAATGCCGGTTCGCAGTGTTTCCAGGAAGCTTTTCTCCTAATCTAAAGTGTTTCACCACTTTAACATCTTCAGAGACCCCTAGCCTGGTGAATACTTTTTTGGCATTTCCAATATCGTGAGCTATCCACATCTTGCTGTCATCTTCAATACTCTCTGGAATATTGCACATTATAATATTTTGTTTCATGTCTTCTCTTTCTTCTAGCTTTTTCATCACAAGATTTTCCATTGTTGAAAAACCTAGGTGGATAGTTCTAGCTTTTGAAACTAACGGGCAGGACTCTTTACTTAAAAGTCCTGGCATGTTCGAACACTGCAGTCTGCAAGACGCTCACATGACTCTAAATTCAGAAAAATATCCATTTCTTGAATTGAACGCAAATTATGCTACTGGAAAGTAGTCTGCTTGTACAGAATGGCGCAGCAATTTAGGCAGCTGTGCTACGACACCAACGACTTGAGTTTCGACTTGCTTCAGTTCAAGAAAGCCTATCCTCTCGTGGTGTTGGATTGCTCCAAACAGTCTGAGAAGCTTCAATAGGGAATCGTGAATGTAGAAGCCAAACTGAAGTTTAGGGCAGCAGTGCCAGCTAACACTACTTGTCACGCTCTGCTCATTGGGGACAGGAAAATGAGTCTAAAGTTGGACAGAGGCAAAGTCGAAGTTGTTTATTTAATAATAACGATAATAATAAAAAGATATGGCGCTCAAAACAAGATCACGAAATAAGAAAGGCAGCCTTTTGCCATTGGCATTGCTAGTACCGATTTTAGCTGGGATTGGAGGGTTGGCAAGCGGAACTGCGGGGGTAGTATCCGCTGTAAAAAAAAGGCACAAAACGATGCAATAATTCTGGCTGAACTAGTGCGGCATCACAAGCAAGTGGACGGTTCAGGCTCGAAGAAAAAAAAATTAAGCAAAAAAAGAAGCAAAAAAAATTGCCCCATGGCAAAGGTCTTTACTTAAGACCACCCGAGGTTTATTTGACTTTAATAAACCTTTAATAAACTTTGATTTAAATGGGTTGGCTAGAGTAATGAAAATTACAGAATTCAGAGGTACTTTTAGTAAAGACATGCTTCCCTTAAAACTTTGGCCTACTGGTGAAAACGGAATTGTAAACTTGGAAGATTTCTTGGGACCAGGAATTAAATACAATTACGAACGCGAACAAAACTTTGACCAAATTTGGTGTGGCCACTTTTGCTTATTTTTTTAAGCACCTTCTGTAAGGCGCATAATTACGAAGCTGTTTTAGATAGGAAGAGACAAGTCATTTAATGAAAACTTACATGCAAATCTAACTGGAAATAAACGTCTTCTGCGATCTGCGAATAAACGTCTTCTCTTCGAATGCCTCTACTGCGATGGGCAAATTTTTGTCTATTACGTATGGAATTTCAAAAACAGTAACTGCAGAATGCTCGTCCTTTAGTTTAGTAATGTAAAGGGCTTTCGTACCTATTTTACATTTAGCAACTAGTGCAACACTCGGATCGCTACAGTATAAAATTGCATTATGAATTAAACCTGAACTTGTTCATAAGAAGCTCGAGAGAGGACCGGAATTAACGAACCAATCGCTCGCTTTTTCCAAAGGGCTTTTAATGCTGAAAATGATCAGCATGAAACTGTTTTCATGCACAAATTTCTTCGTAGCCGCGCCATAGGGCAAAGTTGGTTTTCTTAGGTTTCTAATCTGTTTGTTTGTCGCATTAAAGTGTTCTTTCCGATCGTCTTGTAACGAGCAATTATTGTTGATGAATACCTTAGTTACAGCATCATTTGGCATAGTAGGATCGCTTAAATTTCTAATCTGCTTGTGGGTTGTGTTGAAGTATTCTTTCTGGTCGTCCTGTAATAAGTAATTTCTGTTAACGTATACTTTCGTTGCTGCATCAGCAGCGTGCCGGGGGAAAGCTATGTCCTTAATTTGCTTCTTCTTAGTGTAAAAATTAACGTCAACTTCATCTAAGTATAACACATTTTAATTGATGCTAGAAATGGTGGAAACTAACTCATCGCTGAGAAGAGTAATGGCAGGAGGCAAGTCGGTTTTAAGTTTCTGAACGTCCGTTGCCAGAGTACCAATCTGAGAATAATTTACTGCATCTTCAGGTTCAATAGCAGCTCCACCTTTAGTTACTCGCTTGCTTTGCATGTCGTAGTTGTTTTCGTGGGTTAAAACGTACCCTAGTACAGGCTGTCTCCTCGGACCGACTCCCACCACTTCACCTCCTTCCCCTGTCATCATTTTCAACGATTGGCCAAAATTTATTAACAGACATCTTTTTTAAATATACGAATCCCCCCCAGTATGAGAGTGGCCTTGAACAAAAAAGCTGAAAAAGTATTTTTGAGCTAAAAAAAAGGATGTACGATGGATTTCTGAAGATAACTGAATATTTTAAGGTTTGTATTAAGGTTGGTTTTAAGATTCACTTAAATGTAAATGGAAGACCTACCCTAAGTTCAAAAACTGAACTCAGAAGTACCAAAAAACTAGAAACTTACTGAAAATGTTCCACAGCCCTAAAATCTGAAATCAGCTAATTCTCATGCCTTCCCCCCCCCCAAAAAAAATAAAGCATACGGTGACAGAGTAAGGAATGAAACAAAACAACGGGCATTACAAGATTGGAGTTGTGAGAATTCGAGATGCAACAACCTAAAAAAAAAGAAAACACAACTGTCCAAACTGGGACTAGAACTCAGGACATCTGCGTACTAATAATATCCCCGACTTAGTAAGGTGTTGTTACGGGTTCGAGTTCCAACCGTGGCAGTCGTGTTTTCTTTTTATTTCTCAGATTATTGCACCTCTTATTCTCACAAACTGGGACTTTAATGAATTGCTTCGAATCAATTTACTCGGTAGATTGACCGGCCATTTAAAAAAAAAAAAAAAAAGGATTAACCTCAAGATGACTCAACCAACCTGGCAAACAAATCTCTCCAACCTCTTGAAAAAAAATTGCTTAAAGTTGAAAATGTTAAAGGAACAAAAGTTAACGATGGTTTAAAGTATTCCTTGTCTCCTTCCATACAGTTTATTGATTTAAAGGGTACAGGAACTCCTTTTTTGAACGAAAAATTGAAATATATAGGGTGGATTTTTGCCCAGTGAACCGGAAACTCAAAAATTGTTGAAAAATCTTAAAAGGTACATCTCTAAAAAAGTAGAGATCGAGTGTGAAGATCAGAAACCAGTTTCCTTGACCATGTTCAATTATTCTAATTCTATGCTTCTTCTTTCAATTATTCTTCACCCTGTTACTCTTCTTGCAAAAAAGGCAAGCGACTGCAATAAACCGCTATGACTTAGAACTTGGGTTTACAAGAATATCCACAAAACAAAAGGTAAACTTAACAAAAACGTAAGAGAGAAACCGTGGTTTAACTTACCATCTTACGGTACTTTAAACTTGACGGTAGTTACCGGGAGAATAAATGCACCGTTACCAATGATTCTCCCAGTAACGTGAAGTTGTGGTGCAGCGTTGAATATGGAGTAGTGCATCCAGACATCTCCAGTGATAGGTTTTCTGATGAAGACTTTATGAGTTTAGTATCTCTGTAAGATTAAAAAATGTTTAAATAAAAAACGTGATGGAAATTATAAAACTACGACTTTTTTCTACCCAAGAAAGAACTGAAAAATCTTCTATTCTTACCTTCAAATATCAGATGCTTAATTATAGGGCCCGCAAATTGTGGAAAAACTAACTTACTGTTTAAAAAAAACGAACGATGGTTGGATTATGACAGATTATTTCTTTACAAAAAACTTAGTGTCAACCAAAGTACAAAGCATTGCAGTCTATATTTACCGAAATTGAGGACAAAATTGGAAGGGATGTCGCATTTTTTCACGGTTCTCAAATAGATTTAATTCCACCCAAAGAACTGAATCCAAAATTTAGAAACCTAATTCTGTTTGACGACTGCCTTTTAGATAAAAAAAAAACATCGAGCACTACCTTGCCCAAGAACGCCATTTGAATGCCAATGTTTTTTATTGCAGTCAGTCCTACACGAGAATTCCTAAACAAGTAGTTGGAGACAATCAAAATTTAGTAATTCTTTTTCCGGTAGATGAGTTAAATTTGAAACAATTTACGAAAATCACGTTTGGCCCTGACATGGAATTTTCAGACTTTGAAACGTTGTGTCAAAATTGTTGGAAAAAGCTTTACGAATTTTTAGCTTTTAAAAAATTTTTAACAAAATCGGAAAACTCAAAAAACGTTTAACTAAAAAGTTTTTAAATTGACGTTTGCGCGAGAGAGAACAAGAAGAACCGCTACAATAATTTTTTAAGCCTGTTAGTAAACATGCTGAAACCGAGACTGGTGCTCGGTGCAGCCACGCAAAGTACACCTATTAAAAACACTCTAGCCACGCAAACTAAACTTATTAAAACACTGTAGCCACTCAGACGACCCCAATTAAAGCTTTCAAATATGAAGAAAGTGACGAGGATGACTACGAAGCATTGGGTTTATCCCCATCACCCTCCTAAGCCGTTACTCCTCATGAGAAGACATTGTCGACCCCTCTCAATTTCAGTCTTGCCGAATATTCAACACCAGCTCAAGCTCCTATAATGCGAATTCCTCCCGACCCCAAAACCGAATACGCCTCTACAAGCACTGGTCCTAAACTCACCCTACATATTCCGTGGTGCAAGCAAGATGCATTTCTACCCCGCTTGAGTTTCTTAACATCACCACGCTAAGTTCCCTCGATAGTTTGTTACCTGGTCAGAATATTGGAAACACTGCTAAATATTTATTAGTAAATTTTTTCGAAAATTTTAAAGACACTGACCCAATATTAGGGCTACAGTATGATAAGAAAAAAGGTGAGCTGACCTTCGGTGATAAAACGGTTAAAATCTTTGAAAATGACATAGTAGTCGAAAACCAACAGTACAACCTACAGAAAACCAACGGCTGGTTGTGGAATTTGCTAATTTTCAAAGAACTAAACCATCGTGCCAGAAGTTAAAGCTGCTTACGTGGCCATGTTAAAAAATACTAATGCTATATATCACAACAATGACCCTCCTAATACTCATAAACCAAAATCTAATCGGAGTGCCAAGTACAGGACTGTTATCGCTTCTATTTGGGATGACCTCAAGAAACAAGGGACTGGCATGGTTACAAAAACAGGTAGGAGATTGGATTATAAATATTACGAAAATCCTAATGACCTGATAAAGAGACTCAGGCTTTTGTATAAATCCATTCTAGCAGGCCATGACCTGCATCGAAACGAGATGATTGAAATTTTATCAGAAATACGGTAAAGACAAATTATAACTGACCACCAAAAACCAGTGGCTTATCTAAATTTAGGTTAGGTTGAATAAATCAAGAAACAGCGTATTAAGTTCATGAGATACGAGCAGTTAATTTTAAAATATGAACTTGATGGTAGCCACACAATCACTGATGTGTTTCTTCCGAGTTTTGTAACCACCTCAAAATACATTAAAATACTTGTAAATTGTTTTTACTTAAAAACCAATTTAAAAATCCTTTTTTTTATCTTTCCCACATTTCAAAAGAAAGGCAGTCAAATGCCTGCAACTGGTCTAGGAAAAACTGATTTACCTGTCGGGTGAAATTTGAACCAAGGCAACTGACTTTACATGTTAAGCATTACTTTTAACACAACATGTAAAATTACAAACATTTCCCCCCTCCCCCATTTTCCCTCTAGCAGTGATGCATTTCTTACGCGGAAACCGTGATTTCCAAGTTTTGTAACCACCTCAAAAATGCATTAAATAGTTGTAACTTGCTTTTTACATAAAAACCAATGTAAAAATTAGTTTTTTAGTCTTTTCAGACATTTTGAAGTAAGGCAGTCACATTCATGTACTCAATACAATGCACCTAAGAAACAGGCAGGGGGGACATCACATTCAAAGTTATAGCTGTAAGTTTGCGGCACTCTCAGCCGAAGCCAGGGTGCGAGAAGGAGAGAGGAACAATTTTCCTAGGTTTATTCAAATCGAAAATTCCTAGGATCCTTTCTTTACATGCTACAATCGACATCAGCACGAGGCATCACAGGGCCCTTCTCTTCCCGAAAAAGGCAGAGATGGCTGAGGTCAGGATTGAACCCAGGGCCTCTTGCACATGGAATGGTCGTGCTACCTTGCCAAGTTATAGGAGTAACTTTTTATAAAATGTATAAGTAAACGGCAACACTTACAGCTGATGCCTAATATATCACCAAAAAATTCCTTCCTCCCTTGGAAAAGTTCAGAGATGAACATACGAGCAAAGACATAACAAACAGCACAATAATTTATCTAGAATTCTAAGGTCTCGATATAAGCTCACCGAAGAATTTGTTTTCCCTACCGAAATAATAAAAAACTGTTTTCTGAGTATTAATGGCAGTGATGAAACTCAGCAGTAATCATTCATTCTTGTACGTACTCAATTTCAAATAGTTCTGAGCATAAATGTCATGCATAAAATACCAAGAGCCAGAATTATGGGCATAAATTATCATCACAGTTATAGACTGTGAAAGGCTGGTATGATGTATGCATTTTAATTATACAAATAATGCCTATTTGAGTATTTTTACAGAAATATACAGGTTGATCCACAAAAAAAACTGATGACCCACAATTTTTTAAATCCAACTTTTCTTGTTAACACCCGTCAGAACCAGGGGAAGACAAATTAAATCTAATGGAAACGGGATGATTTCTGTCCTCTTCTGGTTCTGTGGTGTGCTAACTAAAAAAGTTGGACTTAGATAATTGTGGGTCGTCGGTTTTTTTTGGACCACCCTGTATTCATTCCTAATTTTATTTCATATTATAATTAATATTAATATAATTCATATTAACAGGGTTCGCACAAGAAACTCAAGCACTTTCAAAGACTTTTTCCAAAGTGGGTGTCATTTTTAAGGACTATTCCAACACCAATGCTGTTTTTTTAAGGACCTTTGTTAACCAACAAGCTTACTCAAATAGGGTCTAGTTTTACCAGTGAAGAGCCAACAACAGCCCATTAAACAATAAAAAAGTTCTGTATTAAACATAACCCGAAAAAAAAAGGGAAAATTTCAGGGGTAAAAAAACGTGGAAAAATTGCTTTCTGGCTTTTTTCGTGTTGTAAGTTAGGTTAGAGGTAATATTTTAAATTATGACGAAAAAAAATAAATTCACGGCCTTTCAAGGAGGTAGCTAACAATTTTAAGAAATTGAAGCCTGGAATTTTTTCTGAACAAATTCAAGCAATTTCAAGGACTTCAAGGACCTTGTGCGAACCCTGCAATAAATTCCTAATTTATCCCCCTAAATAGCCCCTAAAAGTCCCTAATTAATCTCCTAAATGCCCCAAAAAGGTCTCTAAATAAGATTGCAAATGGGATCCTTAATTCTCCCTTAAGCCCCCAATTAAAGTCTGTAAAGAGGGCCCCCCCCCCCCCCGTTTCCTCAAAAATTACTTAATTTAATTATAGTCTAGATTTGAGCTTTTTTTTTACATCTCTACTGTTCAGTGGCAACCACTTCATTGTAAATAAGTTGGCACTAACCCCCCCCCCCCCCCAAAAAAAAAAGTCCACCACAGTACTTTTTACAGTTGCATTTATAAAATACATTTATAAGAGAGAAATCGTATTTTCATACCCAAAATAAGCAGAAAGTATTATCAATACTTTGAAAATACTAAAAAATAACAAAAAATAATAACTTGTTAAAATTAAATGACAGCACTTACCTCTTGATAAACTAGAAAAGCACTAGTGTTAGTTAAAAAGAAAAACCTATGGTTGCTTTCCTGACAAACTGAGTACTTGGCTCAATTTAGCTATGGAAATGCTTGTGTTCCTGACTAGATTAGCTCAATTAGCTCAATTAGCTATGGAAATACTTGGCTTCCTGACTAGATTAAGTACTTCGTGAGCTTAAATGGCTAGGGAAGCACTTGTGTTAGTTAAAAAGAAAACCTACTTGGCTTCCTGACCAGATTAATTACTTAGTTAGCTTAAACGGCTAGGGGTGTGCTTGTGTTAGTTAAAAATAAGACCTACTTAGTTTTCTAACCTGCCCCCCCCCCCGGCGGGGGGGGGGGGGGGTAGCTCAGGATGGCTAGGGGTGCTCCCTCGACCGTGCGGGGAACACTTGTTTAAACCACAGAAAATCCTAGTTTATTTCCCGTTTGGGTGACCTACTTAACCCAAAAAAGTAAAACTTTCATTTTTAGCTGACCATCCGACCCCTATAAAACCAGTTTCCACAGCCGCATTTGCCATTTGGAAAAATTTTCGCACGGGACGGTTGAACTCCTAGAGCAGGTAAGATGAACGTTTATTTTATCAATTTTATATATAAACATGGCTTATTTTAAGTTTTGGGGTAAGACCAAATCTTAAAATAAGGTTATAGAATAAGGTTTTCGATTCTATACTTAGTAAACCTTTAAATTAGCGACTTTTGTAGCGAGGTTTCCAGGAAGCACTAAAAGTTTACTTTCGGTAAACTCAAAGTAAAATTGCCGATTTTTTTCCTACAAATTATTACAAACTGACATAAATATTCGGTTCAGTTGAGTGGTATGTACACAAATACACCATTCAGAGTCTAAATATATTGTTAATTTAAAATGTTTGGTTCAAAATTAGCCACTCTATGGAATACTCACGCTAATAGTAGTTGCCGACTACACAATAAATTGGCAACTGCCACGTTTTTTCGTGTGTGTTTTTTTACAATTCTTGATTTTAATCATGGGTTAGGCACTGTTTTATGATAGCAAATTTGCCCATTATTTACACCAGAAACCCCCTACTTTGGTATAAATCCATCTGACAATTTGTAATGTCATACACCTCATGAATTTATTTTTAATGTCACTTTAAGTTCAGTTAATATATACATATCAAAAACCAAAACCGGTAAATGGGGCCGCCAAGTTCCGAATGGTTCCGCCCTTCAACGGATTGATATCAACACACCAGAACATTCACCAAGTTAATCACACCGCTTAATAGTGGAAAGGTTAAATGAAAACAAGAACACTGCTACTTTCGGTGGCAACGTTCAAGTTTTCATTTAACGTCCAAAGAATTATTCGGTGCGATTAGGTTAGCGAATGTTTTGGTGTGTTGATATCACTCCTTTGAAGGGCCGAACCATTAAGAATTTGGCGGCCCCTTTTACCAGTTTTGGTTTTTGATATGATATCTGTCGTTTTTTAAATTGTGTAATAGACCCAACTCCACTACCAGTAAATGTAATAAAATGGCATGTCAACAAGAAATTGGTTTTCAAAAATTTGCTACTACCTTTTGCCTATAGGCCGAACCATTCTCAACTTGGTCACCTCTTTATAAGTTTTTGGTTTGGTTTTAATTCTGTAGTAATTTGTTTTATTTCGTTAGTTTTGGTGTGTTGATATCACTCCTTTGAAGGGCCGAACAACTCTCAACTTGGTGTCTCCTTCACCAGTTTTTGGCTTTGTTTATTTTGCTTTGTTTTCAGAGTTGGTTTATTTTTCGTGAATTGGACGGGAATACAATTTCTTTGGCAACGTTGTTTGGCGTTATCGTGCTACACTAGTGTGCGTGTGCTGGGCACTCACGTCATTATACACTAGGGTGGATAAAAAAAAAATGCTTTTTTAAAATTTCAAATCGTTATAGTGTGGAAAAGTTGGTCTTCGACCTCCTAATCACTATCCCAAAAGTAAATATTTCTAAAATAATTTTTTCAGGTGCCCACCTGGGCCTAAAGTTTAACAGTAAAAGTCAATGGGGAAAATTGCTAATTCTGAAAAAATTATTTTTGACTAGTTTAAAATACATTTTTTTAAATTATGTAAGTTGGTACTCTCAAAGACGATTAAAAGAAGCCAGAATTAAATTTAAAAAATATTTTGTCCCGAAACTTCGTTTTAATTCAAGGCGTAAAATCGACAATAATGCCTTTTTGCCGTATTTTGATGGCCGGAAATTCGCATTGTTTTCTGGAAGAAAAAAAATGTTTTTGATTTTGGCTTCAATTTGGTGGTCTCTGAGAGTAGAAAATAAAGTAATGTAAAAAGAAATATTTTAAACTAGTCTAAAATCACTTTTACAGAATTACCGATTTTTCCCATTGACTTTAATGTAAAAAAATTATTTTAGTAATTTTTCCGTTTGGGATAGTGATTAAGAGGTCGAAGGCCAACTTTTCCACACTATTAAGTTTTGAAATTTTAAAAAAGCATTTTTTTGATCCACCCTATTACACACGTTGTCCTTGTCCGAAGTTTGGCTGTGCAATGAGGGACGATGCTAACAATACTAACGAAGGTTAAAACAATATTTTCGTACTTACGCGCCATCCCACGCCATCCTCGGTACACCCCTAGGCTCCAAACCATAAAAGGTCGCAGATCGTATCGTACTGCAGACATTCGTCCAATTTCATAGCTGGAAGCCTTCCCGTTATCGATGAATAATCACCCTATGGAAATTAACATGGGGATGAGCGGACTAGAATTAGCTAGCTAGCTAGTTACACATTTTCTACGTTATTGAGGGTCAGATTTTGCATTGAAAGCAGCTTAGCTGGCATTCTTACACAAGTTAATTTTTGTCAAGTGGGTCATTGCTCTTGACTTCAACACAATTTAAGCTTTTGTACCGCATTATTATTTTCCCCCAAATAACTGAAATGTGCCCAACTATGCTTTAAGATATAAGACACTGACGCTATGGCGCCACGCTACAATGATTTACAACCTCGACAATTGAATTGATGTGATGTTTGTTGTGATGATTGTTGCCTAACTTGGTGCGACACACTAGCGTGTGTCAAGATAAAGGCTAGTTGTTTTGTAAAATTAATCAAAAAGTACCTACCTTATGCACAACAAAAATCGTACGGGTTAAGCTCTCTATTTCGGCCAATGTAAGTAAAACGTAAATAAACACTGCTTCGGTTCCTGGTATGCCTCAGGCACTTTTATTCACGGCTAGTTTTACCGTCTAGTATTGGCACTAAAAGCACTTAATTTTGTACTAACCGACTTTACTATTCACCATTCTACCGTTTCACATCACAAATCCATGGAGAATCATGTACAAACTTCTAAAAAAAAAACTATTCAAAAAGACGACACTGCTCAGTACATTACCTGCTCGATTGGATAGCGATGTCGTGATACGGAAGTTGGTAGAGGTGAAACCTGACATGCAACAAACGATTGTTTTTATTATTATCAGTTTCGTGTGCTTTTGTTGTTATTGGGAGTTAGTTTAGATTAGCTAGACTACGTTAGGTAGTTTAGGCAATGCGAGTGAATACCATAATTTTGGAACATTAATTCAGAGAAAAAAATTCCCTAAACTTTTAGTGGCCTTCAAATCGGGTTTTCTTCTCTGGTCGTTTCTCGCCAGAGGCTGTTAGTTGCTTAGACGTCACAGGCGCTCAATGCTTTCACTTGTAAACAAATAGGCCGATGACCAACCCACTTCCTGGGGACAAAACCCTCAAAAATATTCAAATAAGAAAAGAGGACGCAACAAGAAAGTTACACGCCGAAAAGTGCGCCCACAAACAGCAACACTTTAAAAAAAAACCACAGAAAATATTAGGAACCCCCATCTGCAGAAAGGAAGGAGGGGGCAGCAAGGAGATGGGGGACTTTTCAAAAGGGCTTGTTTTCTACCATTTTATCAACTACTGGCGTTTGCTAACTGGCATTGATGCATAATAACAATGTTTAAAACAATGTAAAACAATCAATCTAGTCGTTTAGAGCTCCCTAGCCCCTGAACCACTTGACCAATAAGAAAAGGCCTTATGGAAAGGGCACATCTACAGACCAATGCCTGCAAAATGAGCTAAGAATCAGCTTTATAAGACAAATAGTTTGATTTGTAGAGAGCGTAGCAGAAACGTGTCGTGCTAAGTACAACAAGCCAAAAATGAAAATAACGATTTCACTCAAGTCCAGAACTCCGATGTGACAAATCGGCAATTAATAAAAGTTGGTACACGTGTTGGCCAAGTCCCACAAAGCTAACATAACCAAATTTCAGTAGAAAACGTTGAAAGATGGCGGAGAAATTAAGCATCCACATTTCGGCTTTAGCATGGAGACCGAGGTCAAACCTAAACAGTAAAGGCGGGCCTTTACTAATATTTGTGGTGCGCCAGTACGTAGTGTATTGGCAAACACCACACTAAGTTATGCATGTTTGTTGTTTTGGCATTGAGCTTTTCGATGTTCTTTTGATGACGCCACATAAAACAGTTCGCACTAGGTTTATCCTTAATTGGCCAGAGTGGAAGAAATGCGCCACCTTTGATTGATGTGAATAACCCCTCTTATTCTAAGGCTTGTTCACGAACTTGGATGCTCATTAGTTACTATTTTTTCACCTGCAGCACGTGATGTTACAAGTACAAGTTAACTTTATGGTAGGTTTGCTGCGTAAAATACGCAAATCTTTTATCTTCTGATTGTTGATCGATAAAAGGAAATGTATGAAGATTGAATACATTATAATTTTAAAACGATTTTACTTTTGTGATCATATGATTGATTCATTTGAGGAAAGACGATAAACATATTTAACGAAATAGCTACTTTCCGTGAGTTTTTTTTTATTTCAAAATAAAATAGGGCCGACTCCACAGCGTTCCACACAGGCATACAATCAGTTTATTCAAATTTTCACATCTAAAAGTGTGTGCGTTGGAGGACTTACTCAAGGTTCAAAACAAGAAAGAACTACTGAAATTCGTAGTTTGTCACAAGTAAGGGTGTCGTCATCTAATACGGAGGAAACACTTTTCAGAGAGTATCCTGATAACGATAAATAACGGAAGAATTGGTTGAAATTTCATTTTTCTCCCAACATTGTGTAAGATGTTACATGCAATAGTAATCAGTTGTTATTTTTTAATGTAGAGGTGTTTAACTACCACAACAACTACGACTACATTTTAGTGTAAATTGCTGCACTGCTTTTTATTCGTTCCTTTCGTTACTTCTACATTGCACCTGAATGGAATAGACGAATTATCTTTACAACTCAGCAAAGCCAAGCGCTTACGAGAAAGTAAGCAAAAACAGTTTTTACTAGAAGTTTATCCTATGTACACAACAGTTCACAATTCTGCATTGACTCCTCCGGTTTCACTGAGCATCAAAACGTCACATTTTTGGCTTTAATCATATGCTTGCCATTTTGCATAGTACAGCGACAGTGCAAGTTGTCTGGATCTGGGATATAAAAAGGCTTACTGGATTGAGCCACAGCGACAGTGCAAGTCGTCTGGATCTGGGATATAAAAAGGCTTACTGGATTGAGCCACAGCGACAGTGCAAGTCGTCTGGATCTGGGATATAAAAAGGCTTATTAGATTGAGCCATTTGCTTTACTGGTAGCAGCAAGCGATTAAAAGAGAACTAGCAGAGTCGCTCGCTGATGCTCGCTCATTCTGCGCCGTCTCTATTCGCTCGAGGACATTTCTTGTTTCAACACTTATGCTGCTGACGGACAATTCCACACCAAAAAAGATCATGATCATTGTAGTGCGCGTTTTTCGTAATGTTTCAGTTTATAACAAACCATAACTTGCGCCTATTCTTTGATTTGTCTTTGTTTGTGCTAGTAAGTCTTTCTACTAATTTTGCAATCTGATCCCTGTTGTGAACAGATTTGTTTTTTGTGAGTGGTTAACGCTCGTTAAACCCATTGAAACTCTTTGTTTAGTCAAATAAATTTTTTCTGCATATGCATAAACTGCACAGCAGAAGCAACGCCAGAGTTGAACACCAGGAACCCCACTTCGCCTATAATTTGTTGTAGTACCACCTAGCCCCTATAATTCTTATACCACCCATAGAATGGTTTTCTCGTTTCACTCATTTTAAGAATGCCTACTCTACGTCCTGCTTTGCGTGCCTTATCGTTTTTGTGCATTAATTTATTTCTCCCCATCGCCAAAGACAAAAAGTTGTAAAACATCAAAAGATAATAATGCGTCATTAAACAAAGATCAATCCAAAGATTTGTTGACGGAGTTAACCAACCGTCTCGTGCGGTTTTAACGTAAATCAGGCCTACACACAGGACAAAATCATACCCAGAAGTTATGCGTGTTTACCACAATTACACTAGATTGCAGACTAGAGCACCAGCTAAGGCGTACTGATCGAATGTCAATGTTTTACAAATGCAAATGTAGAAATATTTTTGACACACTTTTCTGTTATCAATACAGTTTGTTTAAGTAGGCCTAATTTAGCATTTAGCATTTAATCTCTCGTTACGTAATTCATTTAAATTAACGGATAAATTGGCAGTTTGAATTTGAAATATCAAAATGCAACTCCAACAGTCGTCCCATTCTCATGTGCCTCATTCTCAACTTACGACTATTCTGCCCAATACTGGTTGTAATGGGCTAGTGCTAGATGCATGGCCTGTTGTAATAAATTCAAATTTAAATTCTGATTGCCAGTTATAATCCCACTGTCAACACAACTGGACCACGCGGCGCCTACGTGGCGCAACAATTGTGGACCATACTCTCAGCAGGAATATGTGAATTAAATCTGAATTTTTATTGACCCTTGAGACCTACAAAAAATTACTTACGAACTACTTACAAACTAACCTTAAGTACATAAAGAATTGTAACCACCCGAACAAAGTACTGTTCGCCACCTCATACGCCGCTGAACACCACCGCAGACTTTCACCACTAACAGCGAATTTCAAGAGTACCATCCGAAACTAACAATCAAATTCGTTTCAACTATGGTTCAAATGAGGTTTTTCAGTTTTTTCGCGGGCAAAACTGTTTTCTAGAACTTGGAAAATACGCCTAAGCGACATCCGGATTAATTTCCTGTCTTCCGAAACCTTTCTCACATTTTTAACATTCCTACTTCCGGAAGTATATTATACATATAATCAAACAAACAAACCGACCGCAAAATTTTCGGTCTTTCGCTTCGCTCAAAGAGGTTCATTATTGCTGCACCTCTTTAAATAAGATTTAAATGACTATTATTTTGTCACCATTTCGTCTGTTAATGTCATCCCGTACTTCTAATGCTTGTATTCTACATGTGCTGTTAGATGAGGATAATAAAATATTGCGCAAAGCTGCGTGTGTTTGTTTATTGCTACTGAGAATAAAGGGCTCTCCAGACAGAAGAACATTTCGTACGAAGCTATGCGTAACTACGTGCGTACAAGGTCAACATTGTAGCAATTGTGTGGTTGGTGTTGCGTTAAGGACGAATATTGAAGTCTTTTTTACACCATACTACGTCGGCGTGCAGCCGCGAGCAGCCAGTCTGGTTAGGGCTTAACACGTTAACTAACGTTCCAAAATGGTTTACTGCGGCCTAACCATTCTTAATGGACGTTCCCTAAAAGCTCGAAAAAAAATTGGTTAACAATCGTTGAAGTCATGTATTGTTGTGTGATTGTTGCTGATAGTTGAAAACGGTCATTTTTCGTTAATTTGGAGCATTTAGGACCTAAATTTGAATTTAACAATACGCCTAAGAGAAATTCGGAGAAATTTCCTTTCTTATAAATCCTTTCTCCAATTTTTGAGGCCACTATTTCAAGAGGAGTAGAAGGGCTCAAATATAAATAAATAAATAAACACCCTGAACGATTTTAATTATGTTAGACTAGCTACATCACTCGCTTCGCTCGCTCCGCTGGCGTCGTTCGCTTCGGTCGAGGAGGTTCCTTAATGTTACACCTCTATAAAAAAGTTTTAGGAGTCTACCTAATTTGTAACTATTCATCTGTAAGTGTCATCCCTTGTAACGCCTGTATTCTGCATGATATTGTTGGATCGGCTCGTGTGGAAACTCCTATGCCTCTGACATACAAAAAGATCAGAATGTAGTGTGCACTTTTCCTAATGCTTCAACTCATAACCAAACTATATTTGGACTATAAATTGTGACGGTTCCTGTATTAATGTCATCCCAGAATAACTGTAATGTCAGCATTACGTATCTACCTGTTGGCTATTTTGTGTTGGGGCCGATGACATTTTATTTAAGAGTCGTCCATTTCCACTACTGAGTAAATATTTAGCCGATTACTTACTACTTGTATTTAGGAAAAAGTGCTGTTTCCGATGACAAACGCTGATTTTCGTTGCTTCGCTCACTCAATCAGCGCAAACACTTCCTCAGATACCTGACTGAATCATTGTAATTTGGGCCAACTCTTACTGCACATTTTCACTGTAAGTTTAGCTTACTCCTTTCAGCATTTGTCTCTCCGCTTCTGTCCCAACCTCTAATATATTTAATTTGGGGCTACCTTGTAATAAAGCGTATCTCCCAAAGCCTGAACCTGTGCGCTTTCTACACCGACTTGATGTAAAACTCCAAGTTTAAAACAGATTAGTAAACAAAAACGTAAAGTTTAAAGTTAAAAGTAAGGGTCTAAAAGTTAAAACCTGTAAGGAACACGGACAAGCTTTGACTGTAAGGGTCTAGGTGTCAAATTTTGCCAGTAAGAAACTGCTAAGTATTGGACCCTTACTACCCGGTTTTTGAGGAACAGCTTCCGAGATCGTCCTATAAAGACCCATGAGATGATCCAATGGTAGTGGGGGTGTGGGTCTCCTACTTTGCTTTAGGTTGACATTTTTTTCCGGTTTGGTAACATGGCAGCGATTCCAAGCAAGACAACATGCTACAAGCGTAAGCGTAGTTTAGTAAGCCATCTGTATGCACTTACGTTTTATCGAAGTGCAACGGAGAGATTAAGGTGCTATGCAAGTGATCTGGGGGCGAACTGGGTAGCCGGTTCGAATCCGGTCATGCCACTCCGATTTAACGTAAGTGCATAAAGGTGGCTTACTGAACTACGTTACTTCTAGTGTATGATTTTCTCTGTTAGCTAATTTCCAATTTTCCTTACTAAGTCATTAACATGTTCACTGGGTAGTAAGGGTCTAATGCTTAGCAGTTTGTTACTGGCCAAATTTGACACCTAGACCCTTACAGTCAAAGCTTGTCCGTGTTCCTTACATGTTTTGACTTTTAGACCCTTACTTTTAACTTTTAACGATACATTTTTGTTTATTAATCCGTGTTACTTTGAGAATTGTAATAAATAGGTGTGGTGGTGGATGAGTGGTGGGGTATGTGTGACACCTATATAATTAATTTGTTGTTTGTTTTGTTGCGCCGCCTTTAAGCTCGGTAAATTGCTATGGCCCTTACTAACCTGGCTATCGCCAAGTGTTAATAGAAACAAATCCTTTAATCTTCAGTCTATGCCTTGCAGCTGGCGTTTGCTAAATGGTATTGTTGCATAATAACAATATTTAAAACAATGTAAAACAATCAATCTGGTCGTTTAGAGCTCCGTAACCCCTGAACCACTTGACCAATTAGAAAAGGCCTTATGGAAACGGCACATCTACGGAGCAATACCTGTAAAATGAGCTACGAACCAGCTTTATAGGACAAATAGTATGACCTGTAGAGAGGACAGACGAAAGGTACATCCCCAGAACAACAAGAAGCAGAAGAAGAAGCAGAACAAGAAGTTGTCTATTGGCCCCTTTCTGTATCTCGGGTTTGGCTGGCCTGAATTTCACAATTTTTGGACTATAGACAGGCCTTCTATAGTCAAGGCTAGATTCCAAATTTGGTTTAAAATTTTTTAATTTTGACGGAGTTATAAGCTCTCAAAGTTGAAAGTTTAACACAGAGATCCAAGGTCGACCCTTACTAACACTGGGTATCGCGCCAGTGTAAATATTAAATTTTGAGCAAAGCTGCGTGTGTTTGCTAATTGTTACTGGTTTGACTTACTCCTTGTTGGTATGTTGCCGCCAGATCATTGTTACTGGACGTTCCCGAAAAGTTCGATTTTGCACGAAAAATAATTTGGTCAACAATCGTTGATGTCTTTTCTTGTTGTGTGATTGTTGCTGATTTTTGAAAACTGTCATTTTTCGTTAATTTGGGGCATTTATGGGAATCTGGCTATTGCAGACATAGGGCCTTAGGGCTTCGGGCAGATAACCATGAGTGGTTAACGCTTGTTAAACCCTTTGAAATCCTTTGGCATTTATAGGACCTAAATTTGATTTTAAGAATACGCCTAAGAGAAATTCGGAGAAATTTCCTTTCTTCCAAACCCTTTCTCCAATTTTTGAGGCTACTATTTCAAGAGGAGTAGAAGGGCTCACATATAAATAAATAAACACGCTGAACGATTTTAATTATGTTAGATTTTGAGAAGCATACTAGTGCGATTGTTTTAAATACAAATCACCTCCTCCTGCTCCTGGGAATCCATTCTGGGTGCTGCAGACAATAGGGCCTTAGGGCTTCGTCTGACAGATGACCGGGTGGTTACGCTCGATAAAACCATTTGAACCCTTTCAACCTCCTGCAAAAACTTAACTTTCAGGATATAATTTATATTTTCAATTAAGTCGTTCAACTTAGATAATAAAAGGTAATTTGAGCAATAAAAGAGAAAGTTATTGCAAATGCCATCAACGTTACGTGCATGTATTCTAATGAAGGACTGGTATACTATCACACGTACAAACAAACATTACCACATTATTACGTAAAATAAATACTTTCGATCCCTGAATGGCATTCCATTCAAACACTCCGTCGTGCAGGGAAGCATCGCCTACTTTCAGGTGTCGAAAGTAGCTATTTTACGTACGTCATAGGTCCTGCAACCGATTTTAGTTCTGTTTTTTGATTGGTAGTGTCTCTTTGCTCCCTACATATTCCTAATTTATACTCATAGCGTGTAATGCATATTTCAGAAGTTAGCAGTTGAATGACCTTGAAAACATTTGGCAAGTTCATCCATTTCTTGTCCAATGAATGGCCCCTCTTGGCCCCATCACATCTCCTGTGTCTCCTAACATATCGTTCAGTAGTCCTTTAGCTTTTAATCTGGGTGACACCTTAACTGGTCACCTTGTATAAGTCCATGTTCTAGTGTTTTTTTCTAGCCAAATTGTTGATGAGAACCTAGAACCTTCATCACCCCAGAAGGTTATGCAAGAAAGTTTTCTATGCGCTTTCCTGTCTACTGTGTAGCAAGCAGCCATTGTTTCAAGGTTTTTGAAATTTTGATCTTCATTGCAGGTTTTGCTGCAGAATCATATTTCTTTGTTTTGCAACTTCGTTTGTCTTAAAATTTTGAATAGCTCTGAATAGCTCTTGAATAGCTCTTGAATAGCTCTTGAATAGCTCTTAAGCGCACGTAGAACGTTATTGCTTGGGACCCTCGATATGTAGGTTTTCTTTTTCACGTTTATGTGTTCCCCTGGCAGGCAAAACCCACCACAAGTTAATATTAAGAACTAGGGCTATCTACAGTACTAGCCGGATATTGAATGAAAAATAGCATTAAGAGACTGGGTTGGCAATATGGCCGCCGAAAGTGCCACTGATGCGATTGAGTTGCCGCATTTTGTCAACCGAGGGCGACATCCTCCGTACAAACTGCCAAGAAACGTGTTGCTTTTTTTTCGCAAACGTAGTGAAATAGCTAAACTGTGGCTGAGTGATATTTTTAAATATTGTTGAACAACATTTAAAAATACTCTTATAAATAATAAAAAATTTGCCACCAAAATCTACTTAAAAATTTTAATTATTATTTCGAAAACCGCCACTAGCCGCCAATAGATGTCGCATCGCACCGTGCAAAGTTGCTACCTCGAAGAACAGAATTCGACGAAATGAACCAGCCGTGGCAGCCGTTTCGTCTACCCCCTAATATCGTTGTAGAGCGGTCCAGTTAGTTTAGTGGCCATGTAAGAACACAGCTTTATATTCGGCTACTGTTCTCAATTGGGCCTTGTTCACCTACACAAAAAACAACAACAAACCAATGAGAATTTTACCAAGCAGATACAAGGAAAAATTATTAAAGCATAAGTACTTACACATAAAACGGCTAAAAAAGAAGAGATTAAATTTATGGCCGAAGAGTGGGTCTGCCATTTAGTGAAGTGACGTTGTACGCCTCACACTAGATCTATTTAAAAATGACGTGAACGGAGTAACTACAACCATTTTTCCATCTAGGTAAAATATTTTACTGATTCATAACCCTGATTTCATTTGCGGCAATAGTGTACTGTACAATATTAAGAAGAATCTGATTTCTGTGGATACCTTATGTATTTGAGCGGATTTGTGTGGTGCTAATATTGGCAAGTCGTTTACTGGATAGGCTTGCTTAACAGCAACACAAGCTGCGTTATCTCAGGAAAGGCTTCGCTCTCCCCACCTCATGGTCCAACTCTCTTCTGTCCAGCGCCGCCAACACTAACCTAAAATGTAGAGGAGCATTCCTGACATTTAATGGCATGCACTCTTTCTTCTATATGTCGAGGATGGGATTACTGATGGTATGAGAATATTTTAGCATATAGCTACAAAAATATTGGTACTGGCAGATGCACGGGTTGCGTATGCACTGAGTTGAGGAGACGTTAGCGAGTCATCTGTTTAAATTATGGTAAAAGATGGCCACGAAGCTACTGTAACTACAAACGTATTCAAAATATGGGGGATGTCATCAAATAGTCCGACAAATAACGGAACACAATTCCAGCCAGTGGCCTCTCAGCATTTCTTGCTACAGGGTGTTTCAAAAAAAAAACGCTACACGTCGAATTTTTTTAAGTCCAACAGCCATTCCCCGTCGCTATAACCCTTATCCCTGACCTCAGTAAAGAATCATGAAAGTTATTCCTGACGTCAGGAAAGAAAGTTTTTATTTGCTTTTCAAATAAGAACGCAAAAGGTAACAAAATCATGTGACATCCCTAGTTGGTGGCGGT
>JAHWFP010261081.1:1375-13298 GCA_023313725.1 Lithobius niger
GGCGAGGGCATGCTCATACACTAACCAACTAGCCTTCCAATCAGACAAACAAAAACAAGATGCAGCTTTTCGCGGTGTCCGGGTTTGTATCGGCCTTAGCGGCTGGGCTTCTAGGATTGATTTGGGGCTACATACAGGACAGGGCCCAACAACAACAACAACAACTAAGACCTCAACAAACCTATTATCAATAGCCCCATGGATACGTCACATATGTGGCTTTATCCATCCACCGTTTATTGGCTACCACTCTGTAAAGTTTGCTTTGGGTCGTGGTCAGTAAATGATGGTTTTTACGGATTATTTTTCGCGGTTCAGTAATTGTGACAGTTTCGTTTGCGTTGATATTTTTTACCATTCCAGCTAATGACTCAAAGTCTAAAATCTGGCTATTTCTGAAGTTTAAGGTTATGCCTCGTACTTTGACAATTTGTTTAGTACCTTTGTCGCTTTTTACTACGAAGCAGTAATTTTTAGCGCCGTTGCTAACAAAGTGAGTTATCTCAGCATTATTACCGTACACTGATAGATCGTTATTGAGACTACCTAACCTCGGGTCATTGTTGGGAGGCGCATGATGGCCGGTTGTTTTATAGAATGTACTATCTGTGTCAGAATAAAAAATATTACCAGGGGCGTGATCACGTAACAATTGCAACAATCGTAGTCGACCATAAGATGTGATTAGAGCACTTATCACTACAGATACGTTCGCGTTACCTTCCGACAAGTTCAAATCGTTCCTGTAACGAATGATCGCTATCTCGCCGTCGTTTTCAAAGTCAATATTGGATATTACATTTTTGTCGTCCGTGACAAACGCGAAATATTCCGCCGCATTGTTGATAAACTTTGTTGACAACAAATCTTCCCGCTGACTTATTTTTCCTGAAATAGAATTAAGGAATAATTTTGCGGTACTGCGGCCGCCAGGATTAACCTTAATATTGGCTAGGTTTAGCTCGATATGTTGAGTATCACGTACATGCTGCACATAGGCCTGTTTTTGAGAGTCGGTTATACAACCCTCCGGGAAGCCCGAGCACTCTAATTTCATGGCATAGAACGTTTTCGCGTATTCCGTAAACAAGCCCCCACCCTCCCCCCTCCCAGGGTCGTATTTTACAGTTTGAGGGAAATGATACACACCATACAGTTTCAATATTACGTAGCCGTCTTTGACAGCTTGTTGTAATTCCGGTGATACAAATGTGGCTTCAAACGCGCGTTGCTCGTCCGAGTGTTTACACCTGCCGTCCGCTGGCTGTTGGCCGATGCATGCGCAGCACAACGGGAAAAACAATTTATTTTCGTACTTATAAGGTAAAGTAGGAATGTAAAGCCCACGAGGTGGTAGTACTCGGGCTTGTATTAAACCAAAATATCCCGAAATATCGGTACTGCCTTCAAATTCTGTTATTATTGTAGGGTGGCCTACTGGAAATCGTTCCTGAAGCATGACAGAGGGATATAAAGAATTTATATCACCCGCGTAGATTTTTTCGTCTTTTTCGGCCACGTGCAAATGTCTATATGTCTCCACTCGACCCCCTAGATAGGCGGACCGGGGTCTCAACACAGGAGGCACTTTTTTGTAGGCTTTTTCAAACGCTCGCAATTTTTCGTCGCGTTTTATTTGTTCGTGGAATTGGCAAGACCATATTTGCACATATTTAACGCCGACTATTTCCTCTAGCGCCCTGCGTCTAATTATCGCTTTGTCGTGAGCGTCTTGAGCCGTTAACTGACTAAAAGGTAGTCTTTGTTGCCTGTTTGATATACATAAGCACCCGTGCACGTGGCAAGCCATAAATTCGAATACAGTGTGAGTGCTTAAACAATAGCCGTCAACGCTGTATTTATTGCCAATGAATTTTTTTTCACCTAGGTTAGCCGCATGTTGAATAAAAATACCTCTTTTTGCTGCCTCGTAATCTAGCCAGACTAAACCCTCTCTCGAATATTTACGGTCGGGAAAATAGCCGTCCGATGGAATGGCTGCTATGGTATTTGGTTTTAAATAGATAGCTCTAAATATAGTCATGGCCAGGTTACTGATAGACAAACAGTCGTGGAATGGTTCTAACCTGGGACACACGGCTTGTATGAGCTGCCTGAATTTCAGAATGCAGGCCATAAGCACGCTGACATCGTTGCAACAATACTTAACCAGTTCTTGTTTAAAGTCAAAAGTTACATTTTTGGCACGTTGTTCGGCGTGCCAAGCTATCAGTTTGAGGCGCGCATCGACACTCAAGCTATCCGGATCGTACATTTCGAGATTAGGTACTACACCTCTGTACTCATAATTTTCTGGTCGGTTAAACAGGTGAGGATAATACCCCTTACTAATGAGATTTTCATCTAGCCCTAAACTAGCGGGTAGCTTGGATAAGGCCATTGACATAAACTTGAAAGAGTCCACCAACTTTATGCCTTCTATTTTTGCGGTTATTATTTTACCTCCCGCATATATGACGTCGGTAGGTTTGACTCCATTATCTAATGCCCATCTAATTAGGAAGAGAGAATCGTATCCAGAGTTATTATGTGAAATGAGAGAGAGGTTCGAATCCCTGGCGTGTGACTCAAACAACCAATGACAAAAATCGTCTAGAGTGCTTTCACCGTTCATAAACACTTTGTGTTTGTCGCCACAACGAATACATGTAGGTTTACCAAAACAGTAAGTGCATGCAATATCGATAACCGCCAAATTCACGCTGTGTAAAAAAAACTCCCTGTCCTCGCTGTCAGTTACTCGCTCAACTTGCGTCGTTTCGAGGTCGTAAACAGCTAACCGCACGCAATCGCGTTTTTTGAGGAGTGGTAAAGGTTGAATGTGGCAGCGGTGCTCTAGCCGACACCACTGTTTGCATATTTTACAAAAACGTTGGCAACAGTGATGCGGTGTCCTGCTATTACCCTCAAACGTTAGAAAACAAATCTTGCATTTAAACAGCGATTTACAGACTGTAGAGTCTTTGAAGGGTGGCTGTTTGCTATAATGACGGACTAAACATTCCGTATTTCTGAACAATCTGTTACATGCCAAACATGGCAACCAGCGTTTCAGGAAGCAAACATATTTAGGCGAATGACACGAGGGACATTTATGCTTTTGGCAGGCGTGGCTTTTAGGTCGGGAATACGGCCTCAGACAGGAATGACAGAAAAATCGGGATGAGAAAATAAACCGCGGCTTTAAAATTCCGAAATAGTGATTGGCGTGGCAGAAAAGGTAGATGCGCTTAGAGCTAGAAGGCCCCTCGAAGGTAACCTGGCACTGTGTTCCATTTTTTTGGAATAACACAATTTGGTATTCTGTCAAATAATCCTGAAATTCTTTCAAGTCAACAATAGAACACCCATCTTGGCGAACACAGACGCCGGCGTCGGCGTGCAGCTGTAAAGCGAGCTTTTTTTGCACATTGTTCGATTTACGAATTTGTCTATATAATTTTATGTCCTTATCAGCGAATGCTTTGCAACAAACTATCGCTCTAGCCAAACAAAGTTTATCTAAGCCGTTTTTTGGGAACACGACCGACCTAGCTCCCCCTGTTGATAGTCATGCTATAACATTTGTGCGTGACATTTTCTTTTTCGGGAAAGTGCCGCCTCTGGGTATCTCGATATGAGTTACTTTAATTTCGAGCTTATTAAATACATCTATTTCCCGACCACTTTGGTTAAGTTTCAAAATAAGAGCCAAAATGTTAGCGACGCTGAAAGATTCCCTGGCATGTAAGGGAAGGAACAAGCTATTTTCAAACCCACTCCCCCCAATACACACACCTACATAGTCGGTGGGTCGGAACCCATCCAGGACACGCTCAAATATGTCGGTGAAAAGTTGGTCTATATATTCTATAGGGTCTAAACGGTTTCTAACCAAATACTGGGCGTCAATAGGGGGAATTGTCACCGTGTAGACATTTGTATTAGTGCTAAATTTTTTTATGTATTTCCCCATACATTTAACGATGCTAAATCTATCGTTTTTAAAAGTTTCGGTTCCCCGAGTCTGACAATCATATTCGGGAAGCTTTTCGGGACAGGATGATTTTAATGTCGGGCCTCCCCCAACTTGATTAGAATAAGCTATTGGAAAAAAACAGAGAATAAATTGAGCTGCGAAAAAGCGAAGCGTGCATTACACAATCATGGTCTCTTTGGCTCGGGGAATTGAACTTACATCCCTGACAGGGGAGCCGTGTATCTTCTGTATTTTTGCTGCATTTCGGATGTGCGATTTCTTGTTCACACATGTAACATTTCTGTAGTTCGACAACTTCCGGCTCCTGCGTAGCCTGGGAAGAAGAAGGGAGCGGGTCGTCGGTCTTTTTAACATCACTTTTCTTTTGTGGGCGTCGTTTGCTTTTTTTTTTCTCTGGCTCGCTTCCGTCGACCGCTACGTTACTCTTTCTTTTTTGCTTCGGTTCATTTACGGCCATTGTTGGCAATGTTACCGCAGGTGAAGGTGTCAACTCGCATATTCTCTGCGTCCAGCAAGCGACTGCCTGCGATATATGAGGGAGCATGTATTTCATGCTGAGTATATCAAATTCAGTTAATGCTACGGATTTGTCTGCACTTTTAAGGATCAGCACATTGTCGGCCACGGATTCGATCGACACGTTCCCCGATTTAACTGATATACTCGAGTTAGGTTGACGCCAGTAGAGTTGCGCTATTATCCCTAACCACTCTGTTGGATCTAATACCACGCTGTCATTTTCTCCGTGTTTTCCAATAGCTATTTTCACTACGTTTACCGTCGGAACTATTCGTATGAAATTTAACCCGGTAAGTGGGAAGCAATCGCAATATGGGATGGTTTGGTACGCCATGAGACTGTGAGGGAGAGACAAAAATGAAAAAAAAAAGGACATTACTTATTTTTTTTTCACTCCAACCACATTTCGGTTTGGGATGTGGGGGATTCGATCTGAACTGTGGGGGGCTCTATCTCTTTCAGTTTTTTGTCCAAAAGCATAGTGATATCAGTGACGTAGCCTATCAAGCCTGCAAATTGGCGATAGTTTAGTACAATGTACTTTTTGCTGTATTTTTCAAGTATGAATTTAGCCTGATAGACTGAGCCAGATTGTGACACTATCACTTTTAGGCCGGCTCCATAGTTCCGGCCGGTCATAATTTGCTGCTGTAAGTTGCGCTCGCTCACGATCTGATTGTAAATGGCGTGATCCTTAACAAATTCCCGCCATTCGGCGACAGTAAACGAGACGCCGCGGCGTCCTGGCAGGATCCCTACTCCTGGGGTTATGAATTCCCGTAAATGTACGTACGCACGTCCCTGAAAATCCGTCACTTGTACGTATATTTCACCCCCTATGAAGTAGGTGTTTTTGGCTTCAATGACTCTATCTACTGGAGCTGATGATGTTGCCATATTTTTTTTTTGTTCACTATGTATATGAAAAGAAATAAAAAAGGACATAGCCTTCCTTTAGGTTTTTTTTTTGCCCTATTCCGCACGTAAAATGAAATAAAGGAACCATTTAGGCCTACCTGTTCCTCTCTGCTTGCACTGCTCGGGTGTACTGCTCCGTGGCCTTTCGGATTGTTGAATATCTGTAAACATAAATGTAAAGAAGCCCGTTAGCAACCGGCCAAGTCCTCGCACTCTTTTTTTTTTTTTTCAATATTAACGTAATGCCTCATTAAACAATGCTTACCTCTACAATTGCTGAGTCGTTGGTTCCAATGGAGAGATCGGCGGGTTAGTGAATTCTTGGCTGGGGTGATGGTTTTATACTACGCCAAATTGCATTGTTTCAAGTGGAATAGTTGCTCGACAAATCAGCACCGGTTATTTTCCGTAAGGGTGTTACGGTACTCTATTTTGGTCATTTCTCCGATTGGTTAGTCTCATAGTACCGTCGCTCATTGCACGGCTCGAATCATGTGATGACTTTCAACCAATTGCGAGGCGTGTACTACGTCACGATGTGGGCCGCCCATTTCGCTCGAGGCAGTGTTTTTTTTTTGGTGGTTAGCCCGTTATTTTGTCTTTTCGGGTTAAAGGGCTTATACGAAAGGTTTAACGTATAATAAGTCGGTTGTCTAGAGATCTAGGTCGCGAGACGTTAACTACGCGTCATTTTTTGACAGTACTGACAGCTTACATATAGCCCGTCACTTTTTGTTTTGACGAATTGATAGGGGGGAACGATTATTTTCTTTTAGTTGAGGGGTCCCACGCTCTCTTGACAACCGTTAATAGCAGATAAATGTCGTAACTACATTCCTACGCCCATAACAGTATTAACCTCACGACCTCTGGCCTATATACCGTTACGTTAATGGACAGAAACGCGTGACGGATTGGGTCTTTTTACAATAGTCATTCGTTCTTGTCATTTCGTCTAGGCCATTCAGAGGTCTGAAGGCCGTAGGGGGAGACCACCGTGTTCGGGGGCGGGATTGTTCGTATTATAGCCCCGAGCAATTTTAGACTTACCGCTTTTTGACGAGATCCTTACTTCATTCTGTTGTAATAACTGTTCGGAACACACCTCACTAACTATCAACTCTTGGATATTTTTTTTATCCTTCAGCGCGTCTCGTGAGTTGCGTGTTTTGTATACTTTTGTATACTTTAACGCGCTTTTTTTTTTATTGAATTTTTTTTTAAATTGGTGTTTCATTAGACAAATACCTCCGACATCCTTCTCGTGCAGGAGATCGGTCTGTGGGCCTGCTATCTTGTGTCCCACTTACTCCCCTGAAAGTGCCGACCCACCGCCTCCTGGGCCGGCCGCCCGTGAACGCGACGAGGTGATTTAGTTTTTCTTTCTTTTTCTCTATTGTAGTTAGTCGCCGATATGCAACGGATCACCGTCTCGCGCGACTTGCCCTGTTTAAATGCTTCAAACGCAATACATCGTGCCCTACGGCAAAATCTAGTTGATGCTGGGGGCACTTCCAGCTGAGCCTTTTCTACTTTTTTTTTTAGCTAGGGATTCAACAGCCCAAAGAACGCGTTCCTAGTTTTTACGTAGTTTCTACTCTGGGCTGAAGGCAACTGGGGGAAAACAATTATCGCGGGCGGGGCGGCGCACTGATGCGGCAGAGATATGGGGCGGGTATCTAGCGTTCAATGGGGAAAACATAGACCCTAGGTGCACGTGGGCCGACCAATAGACCCAACTCTAGGCTGAAGTGTACTAGTCACCTGGAGGAAAACAGTTATCCCGGGCGGGCAACGCCCGGATGCGGCAGGGATATGGGGCGGGTATCTAGCGTTCAATGCGGTAAATGTTAATCCTAGGTGCACGTGGGCCGACCAATAGATCCAACTTTGTGCTGAAGTGTACTAGTCACCTGGAGGAAACAGCTATCCCGGGCGGGCGACGCGTAGATGCGGCAGGGATATCGGGCGGGTATCTAACGTTCAAGGGAGGGAAAATGTTGATCCTAGGTGCACATGGACCGACCAATAGACCCTAGATGCACGCGCCTCCCCCCCTAGGATTTAAATGTGGTACCCAAAATACATGGGGCTCTGTTAGGCTGTATCACTATACTAGACACTTTAGTGATCCTAACTACTTTGCTTCTAACTTACATTTAGCTGAGCCTTAAAAGGACATTCCTTCCCGCTTCATAACTGCTTCCGGCAGCGCATATGTGGCCGTTGTTACAGCCCCCGAATTCGGGGAACAAAATTAAAGTTACGTGGACACTTGTGGTTCACGTCAACCGCTTTGTAGAGCGTTGCCGTGTTGTCACGGGAACAGAGACGTTACGTGGTATCAGTCAAAAGCTGCTGCTGTGATAATAACACATGAACGTTCGAATATCAATTAGTGACTTCACACACGGAATAATGTTTGCGAGCCATGCCGTGCCATGCCATATCATGCCCGCGGATTTCACAAGGAATATTGTTTGCGTGCCATGCCGTCCTATGTCGGGGCGGAAGCGAGCCACGACAGCCGCTACGCAACAAACAAACGGCTGGCTCGGAATGGCACGGCCCGGAATCACTCAGCATCCATTAATTATTCCGTCTGAAATCCGAATGCGCGCGTGCCGTGTTGCTGAAACTGCTAAAAATGTTTCACTGCAGTTCAAAATTTGCGCCATCAGAAATCCAAAACAAACGAGGCCGACGACGGCTGCTTATAATTTAAACCGTCTGAAATCAAGGCGCGCTGGCCATCTAGAATCTGCTAAAGAGGGTTTAGCACCGTTTTGCAGGGCGTCGTCCAGCCACGGCCATACCGTGCCGCGTCCAACCACGGCCAGCACCGGCCCGAAACGAATCATTCTATGTATAATCACTAGAAGCGCATCAACTGAATTATGGATGGGATATACCAAATATAGTCTCCACTTTTCAGTGGTAAACCTCGCAGTAGCCATATTTATAACAAAGGATTTATAACAAAAAAAAAAGGCTAACGGAAGATGAATGTACTTCACGCATGTCAATGTACTTCACGCATAGTATCGAGAAACGTTGATGTGTCTTTTGTTTGGTATCCGCATGTTATTTAGCGAAACGCGAGTATTGTGCACAGTCAAATAAATAAATAAATAAATAAATTTACCACGATAAGTGGTTGGCTGCGGAAGAGATCTATCAGCCACTAACAGCGCACCATGGAAAAGTGGGACGGTGATTAAGAAACTGTTAAGTTGGTCTCTTAAGGAAGGGGGACAGGTCAATAGCTTGTGTATACATTCCAGATTACGCCAGTCCCGTCATAGTCCTTCGAAACCGTTTGCGTACAACTTTTTTAACACGGTCCCTCATTCCAAGCAAATGATGATTTTTAATTTTTCATATTTTTCCAAATTACGCGCCTCGCTCGCGCTTTCGCGCTCGCTGTGGCTAATTGCATAACATCAGATACCCGCACGCAAAAACTTGTCAGGGCAACCAAAACCTGGCCGCCCAAAAACGTGATCCGATGTGTCTTGAGATCCGAATGCCGGCTCCGATCCGGACGGCCCGTGTAAAACAAGTTATTTGCATCCCGTTGCGACATTAATTACATACCATACTCTTGTTTTGTTAAACCACTCCAGGAAATGAAACTGACGGATTGTATGTTATCTAAGGCAAAATCATGATCGCAGAACTGGTTTAATGCGAAAATATTTGTTTTCTTTCCACAAAACGGTCACCCTGCTCGATTTACCCCGAAAAGATTGTTAATTGTTTGTTAATTTATGTTAGCGTCTATAGAGCAAAAGCTATAACTTCATATTAACTGCCGAGCTCGCATCTGGTTCCAGTCGTTGAGCTAGCTGGAAGGGGTACTGTAGGTAAAAAAAAAACAAAAAACAACGTCTTTAGTCAAGCTAATGCTGTGAGAGTAGATTTCTTATGCCTACAAAACGTTGTTTTTAACAATACCTCACGTTTCGAAACATATACGAAGGTTGTAAATCGGAAGGAAAAAAAATTCTATCTGTTGAAAATTGCACCAGCTGCCAAAAAAAAATCCAAACAACTGAGCATTACTAGGTCCAAGAAATCCGATCTCACAGCTACGGTGACAAACCAAGGCCAGCTGAGATAGTAGCTGCACTCCACTCCAGGCCCGTCAGCTTGCTGTTTAGTGACAGACACGCTAGGAGTCGTCCAGTACCGTAAGGATTGAGAACCCATAGGAATTTGTATCTGGACTAAGTGAATGCGTTAAAATCTCTCAATCCCTCAATCCGCGCCAGATCTCGCAATTTGATCGTTGCCATTACGTGTTTAAAGTTTAAAGAATCAATTTAGTTCAGCTTGCCGTACGGTAGTGGCCGTACGGTAGTGGGCGACTCCTAGCGTGTCAGTCACTAAACAGAAACAAGCTGACGGGCCTAGAATGGCGCGCGGCTACTATCTCAGCTGGCCTTGTGACAAACTACGCTAATGTTTATACGTCCGCGTAACCAGTGCCGTCGCTGCTAGCACAAATACTGTCACGTGGCCGGGAATGGAACCGGGGTCTTTCTGCGGGAAATTAACTACCTACTTGCATTTTTTTCGTGTGCGATCCCCGCACGATGGGTGTTTTACTTACTTGTTATTTTACTCCAGTTTCATTTCTTTTCATTAGGACAGGCTAATTTATCTAATTTGTTTTCCACAATTGTTTTAGGTGAACCGTAGAATGCATCAAATGAAAACAGAAGGCGGAGAAAAGCAGTCGGCCGAAACAGTGTGGCGAGGTTGGTGCAAGGAGTTATTTTTCAACCCTGGTATATAAATCAGGTTTCTCACAAGGTGTTTGAAGTTCTTGAAAGTCCTTGAATTCCTGGAAACTGTTACCCTACATCCTTGAAAGTCCTTGTAGTTAATTTTTTTTCCGTCGTAATGTAAAAGAAGGTTTGGATTTTTTTTGTGTGTTACCTAGTGCGAACCCTGGTATGCAAGTATATCACATGAAAGCAGAATGCTAACACGCTAACGTGCAGCTTACAGTATATATATAAGGGGTGAGCGGTGCCCCTGATGTGTTCAAAAGACAATTAGATTTCTAACAAAAGGAATAGTTAGATTTCTTCTCCACTTGTTTTTTATGTATTCCTGATGAAAGTTACTTTTCAGCTGAAAAATGAAAATGGAAATAAATGTAAACGCACTCTGAAATAAAAGAATTATTTTTGTGCCTGTTGCCATTGGTAATGCCACAGTATATCCACTTACTACGATAGTGGAATGTAGAGGAACCGGGGTATAATCCAACTAGCGGAATATAACCAGGCAATTATAACCCCTCTTCCTATAGGTTAAACCCTGACAGTTTCGTATTTTAACATAGCTTTTTATAATTTTTAGGCAAGTATTTAAAAATTAAATTCGTTTATGCTAATAGATATCCGAAGAAAAATTAGGACATCTATTAGAATAAACAATTTAATTCTTACCGCATTAGCCTCTTTCAGAGTTTCGTTCTCATGGTAATTATTCGCAAACGATTCAAATTTAGAACGTGCACACACACACACACACACAGAGCCATCTCTCGGGAAAATTTAGCAATACATGGTTGGTGTGGTTGTAGGTCACCGACACAACCCGACTTCTCGTTGGGGAGAATTACTATAATAATAATAAAAATCTTCCAGGTAAAGAAGAAAGAGCATGTGACCGAGAACCGATCCCTGCGGAACACAGCTGGTCACAGGTAACACTGATGAACTGGTTCCGCCGACAGCAACGCCCTGCTTTTCTACCCGTTTAAAACAGACATTTAGCTCAAAACCTGACCGTTAATGCCTCGGTAAAATAGCTTGGCATTCACAAAGCTACAAAATGGGCCAAAGAAATCGTTTCTCCACACCATTGTTCTCCACACCTCCAGGTTAGTCGACTTTGACACAGAACACAAAATAGGACAAATTTAATTTTTTTGGAAAATGGCCGCCATTTTTTTCATCTACAAGGAATTCACGGTGGCTTCCCCTCTATGGTGGCCTAAGGTACCCACAATGCAAAGTGGCATATTCCAATCAAAAAGTGCATAATGAAATATTGGGGTGTAAGTGCTGGGCCGACACTTTAAAACTTGAGTACAAACCGACACTTAATTTGATCATGCATGCCACACCAGCAGGAGGTTTTTCCCGCCCTACCTTGCGACTGCTTGTCATATAAATGCTTAAGTACAAATTTGTGAATTTGTAAAAGTAAATTATGGATTTGTTCAACTAAGCTTGAAGCGTTGCCCCAACACTGCTGTTAATATGTTTTATTTCGACTTATTGACATTGGCGAAAAAAAGACTTCCCAGAAATGAAAGATGATCCATCCAGTAACTGCTGCTCTACTTACAAAATTCCAAGTAGTAGTAGTAATAGTATAGTCGTAATTTTGAAATTACTTCACTCATACTTAGCTGTAAAAGGTCTTCTGCGTAAGAACGTATTGAATGAACCATTTCTTGGCATA
>JAHWFP010261082.1:0-11789 GCA_023313725.1 Lithobius niger
TAATACAAACTGGAATATTTTTAATACCTTTATACCAGATTTACAATGAAATTGAAAAACTAATTAACAGCATTCTATGACAATAATAAAATTATTTAAAAAAAAAACATAAACCAGCATCCAAAACTTTTAAAAATGAATGGATGAATAATGACTTCTTACTTAAAACTAAGTCGTAAAAACAAACTTTGGTCTCCAATATCCAAACTAGCTAACCCAATAAAAGAACAAATTGAACGTTACAAAGAGCTAAACAAAAAGTTTAAAAACAACATCAAAGTTGCCAAACAAACCCACTATAAAAGTATTTTTTTTTCAACATTAATCATAACCATAGCACAAAAATTTGGGAAAAAAATAATTCAATTTAATTGAATTTAATTTAAAAAATAAAATCTAATCCTTAACACAGACGCACAACTAAAAAAGACTTTTCGTAACTTGAATACTGACGCTATCTGTAATAACTTAGCTGACTATTATCAACAAGAAGCTGCAAAGTTTAAACGTACATTAAAAAGTTAATCTACACCATGAGATGGAACTAAACCTACTCTGTATGATATTCTAAGAATTATCAATAGTATAAATATTTAAAAATCTTATGAACATGACGGATTCCTTATGGATCATTTTTTCAATAAAGGAAAGCGGAAAACAAGGCAAACAGAGAAAATCATACACTAGAAATAACGTAGTTCAGTAAGTCACATTTATGTACTTACGTTTCGTCGGAGTGGCATGACCCGGATTCGACCTGGCAACCCAGTTGGTCCCCAGATCACTGCTGTAACCTTAATAACTGGTTCAGTGAGCCATCTTTATGCCAGTGGAGGAGCGGCCGTAGTAATAAAGGCGCTATGTCGGTGATCTGGGGACGAATTGGGTTGCCAGTTCGAATCCGGGTCGTGCCACTCCGACGAAACGTAAGCGCGTAAAGGTGGCTTACTGTGCTATAGTATTTTTAGTGTATGATATTCGATGCTTGCTTGTTTTCCTCTTTTCTTTATATAAGTTACAGCGCTTTGTGTATATTTATTTAATCATTTTTTTTTTTAACTAAAACATCAAACAACCACCTTTCCGCAAATTTTGATCTCGGCAAATAGTGAAACTGAAAATTGGCTTTCCGGTACAAAAAAAAAAACAAGTGAGAAGACCAATCTACAAACAAAGATTGCCAACCGTTAATTAAATTCACTTCAGATGCACACCTATTTCCGTTTCCTTTTGGACTTAAATGTCAGACAGCCTGAGCGGGAATTGAACAAACGACCTTTGAAACCGAAAGGCGAAGCTGTATCTGCTAAGCCTTCTGACACGGGAGATCTCAAAGGCCGTTGGTCTCAAAGGCCGTTGGTCGTCTCAAAGGCCGTTGGTCTTAAAGGCCGTTGGACTCAAAGGTCATTGATCGTCTCAAAGACCGTTGGTGTCAAAGGCCGTTGGTGGTCTCAAAGACCGTTGGACTCAAAGGCCGTTGGTTTCAAAGGCCGTTGGTCTCAAAGGTGGAGTATTCAATTCTCTTTCAGGCTGTCTGACATTTAGGGTAAGTTTATGCAACGAGACCTTCTTGCTAGCCAAACGCTATTTTCTAGTCAACCGTTATTTATGTACGATTAGTTTCCCCTTTCTACTAAATGAATGCGGTAATAGATAACAAATTAAATGTATTATAAATAACGCGGACAAAGAACTATAGGTGCAACAGCAATTTTAATCATTGCTACAACATTGTTGTCACTCTACTTCCAAACTTAGCTATTCTCGCTTAAAGAACAGCTTCTAGCAGTGATCAGACGATGGTAGAATAAATAGCTGCTCGCAGCGAGAATTCAAAATCCAACATGGCGCCCATTTCGGAGTTATCGAATCGAAAACAAATCATCAAATGCCGGCATTCAGAACTCAGTACGTCGTCCTGTACTGCAATAAAAATTGTTTTCTTGTAGTTATAAATCGACGCAGTCATATTGCACACTCGTACGTCGTTTCGCGAGGCACGAGGCGAAGATCTGCACCCGCGTTGTTGCCATTGTTACTACGTATAGACAACTCGAAAGCCGCATTCTCCGGTAAAGGCGAGAAGCAGCCAGCAGATTTAGTATTAAGGGGATATTCCTCCCAGCGCTATTTTTTTCCGATCCTCGTACGGCCCCAAAGTTTATTTACTTACCGTTGGCTAATCCCTAGATAAAAATCCGTTTTAAAATGTGGCGTCTAGGAGATTTTCTGTTGAATATAGGGGAACTTTATTTACGTTCGTACCGAACGTATACGATGCTTTGCGCGCTTACAATAACCATGACGTTTCATCTGTGTGGGCATTCATTAATTTGCTACTAATTACCATGAGATCAAAAATCTAAATGACTAATGCGATAAAAATTAAAATCATTTATTCCAATAGATCGCCGAAGCAAATTATAAGACACTAACCTAGAAAATAATATAAATTGTGATGTTAACATACGAAAATCATTCCGGTTTGTGACGACACAATCTTTAACTTAATGCTGTTTCGTGTATTATTCCCAAAGCCAACCGAGACAGCAGCTACGTTCCTCGCTGCAAAGAAAGCAGCTACCGCCCCAGCCGACCTTGGCGCTGGTAAATGCGTGGATGACGATCTGCGCCTGTCTGTTATAAGGCCGGCCGGATGTCCCTTTAACCAAGTAAAAACCAGTGAGCGAGAAAATTGTCATGGTGCACACCCGCCTTTAAGTTTAAAAGGAAACGGAAAACGGAGTTAACGAGTGGCAATCTTTGATGGAAAAATTCGACCCTGGGAAAAAAAAAGTAACCGATTCTTCTTTCCGGCGTTTTTATTACCAAAAATTTCCCCCGTATTTTATAAAGTCATTACACCGTGGCATTCGTGCGAGCTCATAAACAGTCTGTTCGTTTGATTCTGTTATTCCCAAACGATATACCAATAATTTACGCAGAGAATCAAAGTTAAGCTTGTTCTGCAGCGCACGAAAATTAATTTTAAACCTGTACGACAGCTAATTAAATCAGTTTACCTTTGCACGAGGCGCTGAAATGCCAATGTTAAATTCTAATGTTTATTTCATCCCGTGGTAAGTCGTAATAAGTCCTAAAGTACTTTGGTCAGACTTGTAGTAAAGGTCGGGTTTACGCCACGGTTTTGGTCGGAATTTACTTCAAGATTATACCGTATTACTCGGCGGTGAAACTCAACTTAGTTGTAAATACTTTCCAGTCCAAAGTTGGACTCTAAAGCCTGTTTTATCTCATTTATTTTCCATTTTGCATTTTGGTCGGCAGCATGATTAGTTAATTCAAAAATGAATAAACATGACTGTTTTAATACATAACGTACGCTAAAGGCACTTAATTACATTTCCGACAAAGCCTTTAAACGTAAAAGTTTAACGTTTTAAAGCTGTGTAAAGTTATAAAGTACGTGTATGTGGAGTGCGATAAAATAGATGTAAAAAATGTGGCGCCAGACGGACTTTCAGCTAAAACACAAATTTATACTTCGACACCTTTGTTTGGCGGTGCCTTCAACAGGTCGGCTAGGTCAAAATTTAAAAACAACTCACATTGGCATGGTTGGTCAATAGGCCTAAACGTTCGCCTACATTGGTGCAGTCCGAGTCGAGATCAGGGTAGATTAGTAGGTAAGTGACGCTTTTGTGAAAACGTGGGGTAAAGAAAGACCTGTTTCCACCAATGGCACCAGAAGGCAGCACTTGTCTGGTTCTCGTAGGAGCAGAAACTTGAAATAAAAAAATGGCGGCGTCGTTGCATGGTAACCATTGTAATAGCGACAATACCTGCGGAAACAGACGAATTACTCGTGCGTGGGCCTCATCCGAAGTAGACGAACTTATTCTGTGTTCGATTCGAACTGTATATAGATCGTTATAATAAACATAAACCACGGATGAAGCTTCAGCCTGAACGGGCGATGAGCACGCTTGTCGGGCGTTCTCGGAACACAAAACCATGTGTTAAACTTAGCTCCACTCGTAACGACAACCCGTTTTAAAATGGAATGTTGGATTTTAAAAAGTAAAACGATCAGCCAGTTCTGATCTTTCTTAACAATTATTTTAACGTCCTAATCTGAATTATGGTATCTTTTAAACGATTAATTTTGTATTCTTATCGTGATCATTTTGTTTTAGTAAATAGTTTTACTAAATAGTTTCGCTAAATAGTTTTGATTCCCATGATGCTTTGCGCTTCCGTTACTTGACGACAGCACCCTCTGGCGGTAAATCACTGAAAGCAGGTACTTATTTCGTCCAAATGTTTACCGTTGTGAGAGAAAGAATGGCACTACCTATATAACCTTCTACCCTGGTCGAGATGATCTGAGCAGCAGTTCGGCCATATTGGAAAGGAAACGCCAATAAACTCTAGTTGCAACCCAAGTCTACGTTGGGGCGCACTAGCTTTTTTATGTGTTCCTGTGTCCCGAAGCAAAGCGACCCATCACAGCCCAGTGGTCGGTGTCCTCGTCTCCAGCCAAGAGAACGCCGGTTCGAATTAGAAAAAAACAAACAAACAGGGAGCGAACGGGATCAGAAGAGGTTAAATGGTATACTCAGCAATAACAGGGAATAACACGTTTATTCGCTGAAATATTAGATCAGAAATACTAGCCATCTTACTCACCTGCCTAGCGAATTGGAAATGGTTAAGTACGTCCGTTGACTTATAACAACGCTCTGAAACAACTGAAAAGCAAATACTTGCCTTAACAACGTCTAATTCAACTGCTAAGTTAAAGAACAGACAAAAGACGGTCGTTTGCAAATGGGGTTTCGGACTAATATTAAGCATGTTTAATTTGCAATGACGGATTCCCAACTGGATGGAGGTGGGGGCGATCTCAAAACATTCAGACGAAACCAACCACACTGCGGACGTTGAAGGAACCTTAGTTGTGTACAAAGAACCAATTGAAAAAATGAGGTTCCAGCTGGATACTCAATAAAACAGCGTCAAGTGACGTCATATTGGCTACGAGATAGCATCTGGAGGGCATTATAGCTACAAGGTGCACTGGATTAAAATATAAGAGGAACCAGCGCACTTCTAGTCAAGACAGTACTTTGAGAGCGGATTTCTTAGGCTTAAAAAAACGTTGTTTTCATCAGCAACAAAAATCGCGCGTTATAGGCTTAAGAAATCCAGTCTAATAGCACTGGCTTCAGTAAGAAGACCTTCTTTTTACCCTCCAGTGCCCCTTGCAGCTAACCCAGGTACTGGCTCCACCATAGAGTTATACACAGTAATACTACGTTATGTCACTGCCCTATAAGTGTCACAGAGAAAGAGCAATGAATGTAATACAATTTTTTACCCGCATGCAGAAGTGGCAGGAACTGTACAAGGCATTTCCAGTAAACAATCTTATAGCGATCAGTGGTACGAAGGGCGTTTCCAACGTGGCGGTTCCTGAGTGCCAGCGCCATTGTCATTCGCAGCTTTTTAATTGTATGTGCAGATATTTTTTGCAAGTATTAACTTGTGGAACGGGATAGAGGGTTTTTTTTACGCATTAATTCTCATTTGTGTGTTGTTCTTGTGCATTCAGGTGACCAAGGAAAACATATATTTTTTTCCCGAAAATTAAGCCGAGTCCTTGTTGATATCATGTGGTTCCATCACCTACCAGGAGGTATCTTTTAAATTAAGGTGGCGGGCTTAAGCTCGAACTAAGGTCACGTTCGGCTCTTCTCAGTGGTGACCTGAAGGCTACAAAGACATCCATGAAAGCTCCTAATAATTTTTTTTGTTTTTTTTGTTTTATGTTTTATGTTTAACCCTTTCTCGCCAAGCATCCAATATATAGGACGGCCACTGAACGGTGAAAAACTACGTCAAACGCGCAACACGAGTTTTGTGCGGGGTCCCCGGAGACCCAGAGCAAAGTAAGCAAGCGCAGCCTAGTGGTCAGCGTATCCTACTAGATACCAAGTGAATGCCGGTTCGAATACCGTGACCGGCCTAATAAGTAACACCTAAAAACAAATCAACCAGTTTGTCATGCGTGGGCAGTAAAGAGTTAAGAGAATGAAGCGGCAAGTAGGGGAAAAAGTCATTAGCCTACTTTAGTTTTAGCTTGATTGTCTTTAATTTTTTTTTTTCATTTGTCTCTATTTTTTTTTTTTCCGGTAAACGTGTCAGTCAGCATCCTCTCCTTTTTGGGGTGTTGGCACGGACGCAAAACGTGTCACACGTCCGTCGTGCGATCATATAAGTGTTTTTGCTTTTTCTGACTTTTGCGTAGATGTGGTTCGTTGCAGCGCTGCAGGATCCATATGGCGTAGTACACGTAGTGTGGTGGGATGAGACGCTCCTTAACCCCCCCTCCCGGCACGCCCCCCCCCATTTCTCTGGTTTTCCATCGCCCACACATTTTGATGATTAGATTGTCTCTGCCTTCTCTTCTGCTTCTGTCTTAACTTGAAGGTGATACCACTGGAGAAAAAGATCTGAAGTTAGAGACAATTTGCTTGCCCCCCCTCCCCCCCCCCACATCCCCACTTCACTCCCCGCCCCATCACTAGTTTCAAACGCACACACAGACGCATATTCAGTTGAGTTGAGGGGCGTGAAATTTCTCCGCTCTTTCTATTCCGTTCTTAAAAGGGGGAGGCGGAAAGAGAACGAAAAAATAAAAAAAAGAAGAAAAGAAAAAAATACATAAAATAAAGTACAGTAATGCCATTTTCACAAAACTTCCAAGTTCATAAACTGAGTCGTCGTCGTCGTCGAGCTGGGAGGGCGTATCCTGATTTATTAAAACCATATTCCAGGGTTGGGAGACGGGATGTTATTTTGAGCTAGCCCGACGCCGTTGCAGCGTTTTGGATCCAGCGGCGGAAAGGAAAAATGACGTAAAACGGTCGATGACACACAAAAATAAGACTAATTTTACGGATAAATAATTAATCATCACATCGGAACACATTTGAGATTTATTTTTACCTGCAAGCTGCGTCGTTACGACTGCGGAAGCAACTGCAATTGACTCTTTCCTGCTAATAATAATTAGCTGGCTGGCGGACTATAACTAATTAGAAGACAAACAAGCGGCTACAGCGATTACCTAGTCGCATCCGGTCTTCTGTGCAGTTCTGCCACTACCAATAGTGACGCACACTTCTCTAATACGCATTGCAACAGCTATCTCTATTATATAATTAAAAACAGTAACCATTTGCCCGTTACAAATGTGTTAGCTTTTAAGCTTATTTTACGTTTTAGGCATAATTGTCAGCGTTTAGGCCTGATTTACAACTTTAATTTCGTAAGTAGCAACTAACGGAGATTTGGATTGTATACAGTAAGCCTATTCATTTTTGCAACACGGTATGCCTCCGCGCGCACATTTACAGTGTTATGACGTAATGCACAACGTAGCCTATATAGATCAGTGGTAGTAGAGAAGGAACAGGAGAAACGCTGCAGTAGCGACTCGTAGCAACTATTGATGTTGTTAATAGCAACTATTGACGTGATTTTAGACCTAATTTTCATCTTTTAGGCCTAATTTTTTTAACGGCAGTTTTAGTTTCGTAAGTAGCAGATAGGCCTAATGGAGAATTTGGTTCGATCGTATAAGCCTATTCATTCATGCAACAATGTGACAAGACTCTTTTAAACGAAGCTAAATGTTTTTGTTTTTATGGCTGCGTAAACACAAATCTTTAGGATTTCAATTCGACGATGAAATGTTATTATTTAATTTAGTTACATCGAAGAAGTCTATTAGCTATAAGGAGGCAACGATGTTTTAATTTGCCATGATATTTAAGTAACTTTTGACACTGAATCGAACGTTGTAAACAGTGGTCGTCAATTTCTGGTACCGTTGCGTAGTTGAAAAAAGCGACGGACGGACGGACAAAGTCGTTGCAATAGTCTTCTCAACCGGTACGGCTCTACAGAAGACTAAAACGAACTCGGTTGATGTTTAAGGTGAGGTTTAACTGTACCGAAAGTCAAAACAAACACGAGTAAGCTTTCCTGTAAGATTCAGATACCACAACGTACGGTGGTGTTTAGTCCACCTGAAGCCTAACTGCTGCATTCCGCCATTCGACAAATAAATAATAAGAGGGGGAAGCGACCACCTAGACGCACCCGGTCTTCTGTACATTTCCGCCACTTTTACAACGAAAATGTTGAGGCACACAACTCTATTCGCTCGACGACAGTTATCTCTTATCATATAATCTAAACGTATAGTAACAATCACAATTGCCGGTTGAAAATGTGTTAGCCTTTAGACCTAGTTTTAGATTTTAAGCTTTAATTGTCAGCTTTTAGGCTAATTTTTTATGAGTCGCTTTAAATTCGTAAGTAGCAGCTAACGAAGAATTGGGATCGAGAGTTGGGCTATACATTCATGCAACATGGCGTGGAGAGTTTTTTTTTTTTTAATGTAGCTAATGTTCTCCGTTAACGAAATCTTTTTTTTTTACGGCTGCATGTCTTCCTATAGTGGTTAAATGCGACGATCAAACGTTATTGAGGTCGTCAAGAAAACCTATTAGTTATAAGGAAGCAACGATGTTTTAATTTGCCGTGTTTTTTTAAAGTCCGCTTGACTACCACTGTAAAAGGCGACGGACGAACGGACAAAGTCGTTGCAGCCCGGCATTTCCTGTATGGAAGATTCAAAGACGGTGCATCAACCCAAAAGATATCAAAAGCACATTGGCTTACCTTCCTGTTTAATTCAAAAGACATCGCAAACTAGAGAGCTTCAAAGCGATATTTTAACAAATTAATTGAACAAACAACCAAAGAACGTAAGGTATTCGACTTGCGTACAATCCATTCAGTGACGAACTGGTAACGAAATTTAGTACGGGATATGGGGGCTACAAAGGCCAAAAAAGATGGCCTCGAGCGATGTTATGGTTTTGAGGAAGAAATGCTTGAGTCACTATCAAGTAGGCGATTGGTAAGCTGGTAAGTGAGTATCATGTTGTCCCCATGAAAACTGTCCTGAAAGATATAAGGAGGTTCCGCAGGTTTTCAACATAAGGGAATGAACGGATAGCACGACACTAATTAGTGAGGCCCCTCTGACACAGTTGTCGACGATTTTAGATAACAGAGGTTGTAAGTGCAACAGACTTTAGGACAGTAATAAAAAAGGCGACGAAGGAAAGTTTGTTGAACAAAGTAATAAAAAGAGACGTAGTAAGATCAGTGAAATGCTTAAGAACGAGTGCAAGAACGTTAAAATTTGTCTGGATTGAAGTGAAGGGACTTAATTAGCCCTAGCCCAGAAAAAAAAAATATCAGAACGAAATAATTGAACATCCCATTTCATCAGATATTATTCCCGGCAAACAGATTTTTTTCCCCGTCAGGTAGAATTTTTCCTTCTATCAGATAAATTATTTTCGTACCCATGGAGAAAAAAGGCTGGCTAAGCCGTACGGCTTAACCAGTCCGTTACGAGTTAATGGGGACCATCCTATTTTCCAAGAGGTACGAACAAAAGAACGTCATTGCCGAATAGACCTGGTGCTTAGCGTTTATCTGTAAATGTTTATCTGTATAAATTGACATTACACCTGAATTGAACGACCCTGTTTCCATGTCACAACCTGTTTTACTGTCACTAGCCATGGTTGGCGCTAATGACCTAGCTGTTGACGTGCCGTTAAGCCTCAATCCCCCCCCCTAACCATGGATGAAGAGGGCGGCAGACGCATAATAACTAGAGAAGAGGCTCACGATACCATAAAATTAGGGTTTGGAAAGGATGTTAATGATAATATTTACTTTCGTTTTCATGGAAGAGTGATAAGAATTTATAAGTTCAAGATAACCATCGAGGGTTACTCTGGTTATTTTTTACGGAAGAACGCCCAAACACGCGCAGGCAGCTATAGTACTTTTATCTCACAAGTAATGACTTTTCGATCTGTAAAATTCTATTCAAATACAGTATTAACCAGAAAATTAGAATACTTTGTGAGTATTTGTGCAGGGTGTATAGTCGATCTGAGTGCTGTCATAAACGCAACTCGGTTCAAGTGTCTTCTTCGAATGCCGCTAGGTTCGCTTTTGACGCCGTCACAATCTATGCTGGTGCGCAGTGCAGGTATTCTGGAAGTGCATGCGAGTAACGCGGCGTTTTAAAAGCTCGAAGGAAAAACGTTTAATCCCCTTACTTTGTACGCCTGGTTTATAGGCGTTTCAAAAATTTTTAACATTGTACATTTTTTTTTAAATAATTTATATTCCCATGAGATAAAAAAAATTCTGGTTATATCGCATAAACAAATCCGTTGACATAGAAGTAAATTTTCACATCAGGTGGAATTCTTTATATTTTGGGCGTTTATTCTACACTTGTTGGATGTTTGATCAGACGGGTCTGAACCATTAAAGGTTGATTCCCACCAAAACCGGAATCGGAATCGAATCGGAAAAGGAAGGGAAAGTACACAAATGCGCATGTCAGACGCTTTCCGATAACTTTTCTGTTCCGAAATGCGCCTGACTGCTGGTTAGCCTTTGCGATTCGTTCCGTTTCGATGTGCATATCGGTTAGCCAATGGCCTCGCGCCTACAAGACACGTGACACCAAGGCCACACAACCCGCTCGCTTCAAAAGAAGTATAGCGGCTACCGGCGCTTTGAAACTTGATCGAAAAGTGCGCTAATAGCGTGGTTATTTTTATTTTAAAAATAGCAAACTGCCGCGATGAACATAAAAATACACATTCGTGGTCGTTATACTACGCAGTAGGTCTATCAGGGAACCTTTAAAATAGCGTTTAAAACATGGAAAATTTGGGAATCTGCCTACGACACAAGGACTACGAACGACAGCATGATATGAAGGAAGAGTGTTATACGTGACCTACCGTTTTTATTTCACATTAGAAAACAAGCACGATCGCTTTTAGCTTTCTTCCTCTATGTTTGTTTACAAAGCTTATTTATTCATTAGCTGGAATAATCCAACCAATGCAGCCAGCAGGGTGAGGATGGAGATGGGGAAAGAGGGGAGGGCTTGTCGGCCAGCTAGTCGGGAAGTGGTTAAGTTCTAAATATCTTGAGCTGGTCAGCTGCCCATTGGCTGATCGTTTAAGTCTTTCGACTTCGGTGGGAATGGTTGTACTTTTTGTTCCGTTTTCCTATTCCTTTTCCGTTCCGATTTCGGTGGGAATCAGCCTTAATGCTTGCACCGCTAAATTTCAGCCTTACTGTCCAGAACCAGAACTGGTAATCATATTGAAACAAGGAAGCTATTTTACCTGATTATTTCTTCGTGCAGAACCAGAGTTTATGTATGCACGTCCAGAACCAGAGCTTATCTATGCACGTCCAGAAACCTGAGATACCTCCAATGTCCAGAACCTGAGATTACCTCTATGTCCAGAACCAAACATTACCTCTATGTCCAGAACCAACGGAACCAGATGTTACATATATGTCCAGAACCAGATTCTACCTGTATGTTCAGAACCACAAATTATGTTTACGTCCAGAACCAGATTTTACCTGTACGTCCAGAACCATATTTTACCTGTACGTCCAGAACCAGAGATAACCTGTACGTCCAGAACCAGATTTTACCTGTACGTCCAGAACCAGAGATTACCTGTACGTCCAGAACCAGATTTTACCTGTACGTCCAGAACCAGATTTTACCTGTACGTCCAGAACCAGATTTTACCTGTACGTCCAGAACCAAAGATTATCTGTACGTCCAGAACCAGATTTTACCTGTACGTCCAGAACCAGAGATTACCTGTACGTCCAGAACCAGA
>JAHWFP010261083.1:0-11940 GCA_023313725.1 Lithobius niger
GGGGGGGCTGTAACTAAAGACTGGTGCATTTCCGGACCCATGTTTATAGGACTTTTTCTTCTTATCTTTGATCACACAGCGGACCCTCAAAATATTTGACACCAATTTCCGAACACCCTGTATAAGACATCACAACAAAGCGTACAATATTCAGTCCATCCTTGCTCAATGCATTATAACATTCAACTGAAAAGTCAACTTACTAAAGTGGTAATTTGTATTCTTTCTTTACGTCTACCAGCCATAAGACTTAATTTTGTTTATCACATATCGTTCTTACCGACCTGTAATTCTCAAATTAAACGACAATATTTAAAAAAAAATTTCAACTGCACATCTCATTGTTAGCCTTATTGGAAAAGAACGACTGATATTCTTTGTGCGTAATATTCTTGTCCTACCACTGACGCCCCCCCCCCCCCCCACCTTCCAGAGGTGTTAAAACCTTTATTTTTGCACAAGATTTTTAATATGTTCTGGGGCCAAATGGTCTTCTGATCAAATAGGCGGGGACCAAATTGTCCGCACTAAATTTTCCCAGACCAAATTGTTAACACCAAAATGGCTCATACCGCAGGACGATTTAGGAAAAATGATAGTCTGCTTGTCTGGACTTCATTGTTTTGAATGTTTTTAGCCGTAACGTTTGCCGTTTAACAATTTATAAGTTGCTTCTTTTGGGAATACAATCGTTTGTATCTCGGCTGTGTTTGTTGATTAAGTTGATTTACATGCATTTTGTGTCACAATTGTCAAAATTGGTAGAATTAGAAACAAAAATGCATTAAAACATCTAAAAAAAATACGTGCATATCCTCACAAACTAGGAACAATGTTTGCTCAATCAGTGCATCCCCTTCAGTCGCTCCAACTTTTCTTAAGCTGCCGTTTCACCACACTTACAGCCGTATTCCAGAAATTGAGAAGTTGTATCTGGGCCGCATAAGAAGCCGTAACACGTGAGGGGAATGCGCTTATTACGTCATTTATTAAGCTTAATGGCTCTGGCTGTGCTCAGTGAACCCAAATAATTTTCTTTCGCTTTGCTCTCTCAATCAGCGCATTTCCCTCAAGTCGCTCCTCCCTCTTTTTATCATTTTCTTTTTATCCCCTTTTCCGATTCCCCCACTACATACGAAGCCGTAACACATTAAGGGAAGGCATAGGTTATAGGTTATTCAATGGAGCCTTAATGGCACTGGCTATATTTACTGAACCTATATGAAGCGTCTTATTCGTATGGCTAACACACGCTGATTTTCCTCACTCACCTAGTGCATCCCCTATCAGTCGCTTCTTCCTCCTTTTTTTGCATTTTTGCCTTGTCCTGTTGCCTATATCCTTCCCTCTATGTTTTTTTTTTTTCATTTTTGCACTCATTTCCACAGAGTATTTCTTTTGTGTCCTTTAAAGTCCTACAGCATGCAATGTGAACAATATTTTCTTGCCAGTTTAACTTCGTGCTCCCTGTAAGTGAAAACAAAACTAGATGAAGATTTCCTTACGAGAATGTAATTTCTTTCAAAGTATTTTTCTGCCTTTTTCCTTCTTTTCATAATGCTGCTGCTTGTCTCTCATGAACCTAATTTGTTGATCGTTAAAAGTATTTTCCAACTTTTCGTCGGCTGGTAATACGATTGCATGTTGTCGTTTATTACAATACAAATGGTTACGACCGCCTTTTTACATCGACAGCAAAAAAGCAATCCGCGTTCCTGTGGCTGGATTTTCCCACCCTGTAGTTAAGGGTTTCCTATAAACACAACTTTTTGTTGTTGTTATTGTTGTTGTTTGTTAATGTTCTTTTTGGGAGCATGAAACAATAGTGGGAAATTACATTTCCGTGTCAAATCATTACCAACTTTTGTTTTTACTTTTACGGAGAACGAACGCAAACTAGAAATAAGAAGTTGTTCATAGTGCCTGTTGTAGGACTTTAAAGGATACAAAGGAAATACTCAGAGTATAAGTATAAAAATGAAAAAAGTAGGAGGAGGGTTATAAAGACTTGTTTTTGTTTGTTTTCTTTTTCCTTTTTTTTTTTTTTTTTTACAAGCGTTACCAGTTTTGGTCATCTGCCCGATTGACGGCGAAAGTAACACTATTTAGTTCTATAATTGATTTGTTTATTTCAGAGCCCTGGTCCAAAGCCGTATGGCCTGAATGACTTCGCTAGAATAAGAACAATAAAGTGTCAACAATCAGACTTTATTTTACTTTTTTTTCACTGAACCTAAAAGCCTTCACGCTATGCGCTCACAACTAACCACTAATAATATAAACTTGATGGTCAAAGCACTAGCGTGCTTCTAGATATTAGTAACTTTTTTACCCCCCTAAAATACCAGTTAGAAGTTGCTCCTCACTAAACCCTCTTCTGGACACCACTATCTCAGACTAACAGAAGAAGGACTATAGCAAATAAACTAGCCTACTCAATTTTTAGTTTGTAAACTGTGTACTATTTTCACAAAATTCATTGTCACGTGGATGCGAACTGCGCTGCAGGGAAGCGACCAGAAACGATTAGGCCAGCGTTTCGTTACTCGTATGCTACAGAAAAGTGTTACGAAAACTAATGGAAAAAAAAAGCCCGCATCTTAAACTTTACTTTAAAATGATCAAATGATGATAATTCCGAAGTATTCATGGAAACTGGAATTTGCAGTGAAAATTTATCCGGGTGTGCTAATTCAACGACTCGAATTTGTCAAATCTATGTCTGCTCCCCCTCGGTTCCTCCATCCCCCATGATAGGGTACTGGACGTCATCGGAATCGCATTGACATGGAAGTTGACCAGCCACGCCATTCAATCAAGAGAGCAAACATTAGTCAACACTTAGCATGCCTAATAATACATAAGTAGGCGGGGTGTGGGGGGGGGGGGGGAGGGTAATCGAGTAGGAGGTAGAGAAAAAGACTTTCACAGGTTACATGAAATAGCATTTTATACACCTTAAGACATTTTTATACCTTCCATTCATTTGTGTGTCCAATAAGGGCACGACATAGGTCTAAATTTAAAACCAAATAGCCAAACAGATTTTTTTTCCCGATTTGTTAAAATAATTGCATTTCTGCCTTATAGTTGGCTGCGTCACCGTGTACATTTTTTTGTAATATATATTTAAACAAATTTTAACACTTTAAAAAATTTGATTACGGCGGTGTCAGGTCTTGGTAAGGCAAGCTGAAATGTGTTGGTTTGTTGATATTACTCCTTTGAAGAACGAAATAATTCTGTAATTAGCAGCTGCTTTACCTGCTTTGGTTTTTGATGCGATATCAGCATTTTTTTAGTGCAAAGCTATTTAGGACCAGGAGCATATTTGTAAAAATACTGGTAGGTTCATAATCATCAATAATTTCTTATGCTTGCACACGCAGTTGTTTTTCCATGCTCCACTGTTGGCTCATAGGGATTGAGTTACTATGTTTCAGCAATCGTACGTCCAATTCATATGTAAATACCGTTCCAGTACTTCGCAACTGTTGTATTAGCGTTCATGGGACTTACCTTGTGGCTCGGTAATAGATATTTTATTTTGTACTGTTCTGTTGCAAAGTTTTGTGAACGTTTATATAGGACGCAGACCTGTTTGTAGTTCTTAGCAAACCAGGCCATATTCACATTCATATTTCTTTTTACAGTGTGTTGCTCCTAGTGCTTTGGGGTAGAATTAAAACGAAAATGTCTTGAAGTAAACGCAGGTAGAAAGAAGTAGAACTAGAAATTGCTGTGCTCGTAGCACCCACCAACAAACTCGGACAAAGTTAACAGAGAAGAGCATCAAACCTTGATTTGAAAGAATTAAGTGGTGGAGCAAAGGCAACAGAAGTTGGTTGGGTGTTGCAGAATGAACAACTCTTTTAGAAAAAAAAGGAAAGTGGAATTTATTTCGGGAAACAGAGCCATAAATGATTGAATGGATGAAAACGAGTAGTGTTGAAATTAGAAGAGAGAAAAAGAGCAAGATCCACACCAAGGAGATTGAAGAGTATGTTGGTATTATTATCATATCGCTATGATGAAAATGATCATGAATACAGTTAAACCTAAGTTTATGTAGGCGATCAGGATAAGGCAAAGAACGAATGGTGTTGTGACATCATTTGGTAAGGCAATGTTGACAATTCTCCATACGATTGAGTGAGTAAAGATTATGTATAAGGGCGGCAAATTTTGGAGCAACAATCAATGTGGAAGGAGGAAAGTTTCGTACGAAACAGCAGAAAGGGGAGGAGTGAGGTTAGGGCAATCCTTAAAAACAGAATGCGTTTTACGAAAGACCTTGAAGTCCGTGGTCACAAATTGCTATCACAGATCTCAGACCTCAGATCTCAGAGCCTTTGTCAGAGATCTCAACTGATATTTTGATCATTTGATATCATTCCTTTGAAATACCAAACCATTCACCCCTTGGCGGCCATTTTACTAGTTTTGGGTTTTGAATGTGATATCACTTCTTTTTTTTTTTTATTTCGTGATATGATTCTTCTTTTCACTTGTTGAACCACTGATTTTTTTAAAGTTTTCATTTGCCCTATTTCGTCAGAAATATTTTGACACTGAATTGAAGGTTATAACCAATTCAAATATTTGCAAACATTTTGTATCTGTTCTATTTATCTGTAGCTGAAGATACCCTTAGTTTAAGGGCGAAAGGCCTACTACCTAAGCAAATCAAACACTATATGATACAACAATTGTTTAATTTACATTATGAATGATTTTAGAAACGTCAATAATGTTATACTCATTTAGTCTTCGTCGTTTTGATGTTTTGTTTCCGTTTTCCAAACACTGACTAACCAGGGTTTCTTTTAGGTGGGTGGTGTAATAAATTTTCAATGGTGTGCTAGTTAACGCAGTTAGTCACCACCGCATGGTTAATACCTTGGTTACGTATTGTTTTCACAGATCCAGGGGCGTAATTACTGGGGTATGTGGGGTGACAAAGTCTGGCGTTCTCCGGCCGGAAGGATTTCCCAAAACTGGAAACAAAAGGCAAAAAGGAAAAAAAGTCCTCGGATATTTGGGGGAAAAATTAGACGACAAAACTCCGAAGGTGGCGCCAATAATCTAGGAAGTGGTGGAAGATGGCAAGTAAACGGTCTTTAGATTTGTCTGGGTCAAAACTTGGGGATAGGACATGACTGATATGATGTAGGCCCCCCCCCCCAACAGGAAGTTTACACACCTGCTCAGCTCTCAGATCCGAAACCATGCATGTAACATGGTTACAGTAACAGAATGATGCCACCGAGAAAAAACTAACAGTGGTTGCAGACAAAAGCACCTGACTACTCCATTTGCTTTTCATCTTTCACCCCATCCTTTCATCCCAAACCATATTCAAGAACAACAGGTGGTGGATTGAACCTCGCAGCGGTTGAAGTTTGTATTAAGGAGCCCTGGCCCAAGACCGCATGCCCCTCTACAACAATGCTTTGCAAAAAACAAAGAATGGCTAGCTCAGATAATACCACGTACGGGACAAAGAAGGTTCGTGGCTTGGAGGGAAAGTACTTCGCATACCTGGGGCTATCTTTTACTAAAGCAATTTATAAGCTTAATTACTCGCGGTGCTATCCAGTGGAGTGCCAACATACTAATCTCTAGTCCCAAGAATGTACGTAAAAATATTGCTGGTAATATTTTGTTGGCATTGCACCAGTTTCACAGCTTTTTTCCAGTTTTTCACGATAAGACAAACAATGCTGACAATAATAATTTAAGTCATCTCTGAATTAACAATCATACTGAAGGGTAAAGGAACACATGAAGTTTTCGCCAAAGAAAGTAATGATATCAGAGCCAAAATGGCTGCCACCAAGTCGGTGGTCCAAACCGACATCATTAAAGCTCATCTCACAATTGCCAATAAAAGGTGTCCCGATTTTGAAGAAATGCAGTACGAATGCCCTGTTTTAAAACTTTGAGAAGATATCGTTTTTAATGACACAATCAAGTTAAACTGAACAACTTTTTCTCCAATACAAAACACCGTTTATATTCGGATAGTGAATAAATTGTATTTTTAAGATAAACTTTCTTATAACTATATCAATGGGGTATTTAAGTTTAACAACAGTGTGACATTTTGGATATACGGACATCTAACAAACAAAAGCTCCTTTTGAATTGTCCTATTTACGAGAATAAACTCCTTCTTTTCTCCCCTCACCCCTTCAAGATATTAATTAGCAGTTCCGGTTTAGTCCATATTAGAAATTATTATTATTATTAGTATATTGACCGTGCTTATGGTTAACTGGTACCTGTGTATTTTATGTTCAACCCATTATTATAATGTTGAGCTAACGTGTTTTCTAGTTTTTAAAAAATGACTAAATACGTAAATTTAAAAAAGAAAATTTCGTACGCCTAGAAGATAACCAATTGCGCCAAAATAAAATGTTCTTTTCTTTGGTTTCAGTAGCTTACGTTACTTTTGAAACGGAAATGGTGATGTTTCTGCTTGATGCCTTGATTGATCAAATCGATCTTTCCGTTTAGAGATCAGGCCTTCTCTAGTTAAGCAGCGCCATAGATTCTTTACGTCTTCAACAAAATTAGTTATATCATAATATCTCAAATCTCGTAAATAGAAAAAAAAATCCCTGATTTGAAAGTGTTTCAGCGCCGTCATAGATTAGAAATTTTAACTAAAGCACCATACTTCTTCCAGTTCTGCTCGGGGCAATAAATGTACAGTAAGCGACAACGATGTTGTTGTTGTTGTTGTTTATTCACCGAAATAAATAGACATAAATCGCTGGAAATAATATTAAGGAAAATTGGAAATAAGCCAACAGCGAAAATCATACACAAGAAATAACGTAATTCAGTAAGCCACCTTTATGCATTTACGTTTCGTCGGAGTGGCATGACCCAGATTCGAACCGGCTACCCAGTTCGCCCCCAGATCACTTGCATAGGGCCTTAATCGCTATGGCCACATCCTCCACTGGCATAAAGATAACTCACTGAACCCGTTATTAATGTCACAACCGTGACCAGGGCTCCATTCGACCGAAATTCACTCGCCCATAGATAATGGAGAGGGAAGACAAATCATACACTCACAAGGCTGCATAGTTGTAGAAGGAAGGTAGTCTCTCACACTGCCCTAGCTGGCATCGACTAGCTGAAGGAGGGTGGTAGTCTCTCACACTACACTACTGGCACCGACTAGCTGAAGGAAGGTGGCGGTCTCTCACACTGCCCTGCTTGGCACTGACTAGCTGAAGAAGGATGGTATTGTCTCACACTACCCTAGCTGGTATTGACTAGCTGAAGGAAGATGGTAGTCTCTCACCCCACCCTGCATGGCGCCATCTAGCTGAAAGTGAATGGTAGTCTCGCATACTATCTGGCTGTAGCCACTAGCTGAAGGAGGATGGTAGTCTCTCACACTATCCTAGCTGGCACCGACTAGCTGAAGGATGGTGGTAGTATCTCACACTACCCTGGCAGGTACCGACTAGTTGGTGGATGATGGTATTCTCTTACAGTACCCTAGGCACCGACTAGTTGAAGAGGGTGGTACCCTCTTGCAGTGCATTGGCTGGCAGTGACTAGCTGAAGGAGGTTGGTAGTCTCTCACACTACCCCGGTTGGCACCGACAAGCTGAAGGAGGATTTGAGCCTTGTGAGTGTATGATTTGTCTTCTCTCTCCATTATCTATGGCCGAGTGAATTTCGGTCAAATGGAGCCCTGGTCACGGTTGTGACCTTAATAACGGGTTCAGTGAGTTATCTTTATGCCAGTGGAGGATGTGGCCATAGAGATTAAGGCGCTATGCAAGTGATATGGGGGCGAAGTGGGTAGCCGGTTCGAATCCGGGTCATGCCACTCCGACGAAACGTAAGTGCATAAAGGTGGCTTACTGAACTACGTTATTTCTTGTGTATGATTTTCGCTGTTAGCTTATTTCCAATTTCCCTTTATTCACAGGGCACTGGCAACGAGTTTGTCCATTCAAAGGTTAAAAGGTTAAAGGGTTTAACGAGCGTTAACCACTCCTGGTCATCTGCCCGAAGCCCTAAGGCCCTATGTCCATTCAACAGTTGTAATTTTAACAATGATTTCTACAACAATATTGAGGATTGAGGGCCGTGGTTTCAGCGTGGAGCAGCATTGTTGCAAAGAATATTAGAATAAACCAAATAGCCTGTAAGCAGGTCTCGACCATACATCTTAATTTTTACGAAAACCATCGCAGCATTACCATCGCAGTATCTGGAGACTGCAGTGAAGACCACTATGCAGCAATCAAAATGAATAAAGAAAATCTTGTGATATAATGGGCCAGGAAAAGAACAGGATGACACGTGAATTAATTTTTTTATTTTTCGTTTAGATGGCCATATTTCACTGCAGTCCCTGAATGCTACGATGGGGTTTGTTTATATTCTTACTGTAGTTTCATTTTTGTTTTTAGTTCAAGTTCAAGTTCAAGTTTATTACGAGAGTAAATAAAGGCCCCAACGCCATACACTCTCCTCTATCTTAAAAACTAACTTATTACTAATTCTTAGTTCTCAATTTGCAAAACAATGTAATGGACTGGGGGGGGGGGGTCCCTATTTCAAGATATTTTTGGGTTGTTGCTGTTAAGTGATTTGGCAGATTTTAATTTGCCAACAATAAAGAGTAAACTTTGTTATGTTATGAATACCTGAATTTGATTGGATGAATTTAGTTGTCTGTCAATAACAAATGTAGGCAGGATGAATAATTATGTTTGATTCGCCTGATTTTAAATTGCGTAACACATAGCATATTGTTTTCGTAACAACTAAAACGCTACAAAGCAAACCAAGCTTTGGCATTGTTTTTAATAATCCCTGGTAACATGCGTAAAGGCTACTGCATACCAAGACTGACAACAATACCCTACTTCGTTGTCCACGAACTGCGAGCTTCATTGTTAGTAGTGTTCGTCGTTGTATGGACAAACTCGGTCGGTCGGTTGGTTGGTGTTGAATAGCTTCTGTAGTTGGGCGCATGGCTTCGGGCCCAGGCCCTCAATAAACTATTCATTCATTCGATCACTCAGTTGTTGTGAAGCTGTGTAGTGTGTCGTGTTTTACTATGATGTGTTGTGTTTTGCGGTGATTTAGGATTTTACTGTAGGTGGGTGCATGGCTTCGGTCCGTGGCCTCTTTGAATAAATATTCATTCAGTCATTCGCTGTCGCCTACTGCACTTGCGGCTACTAATACCTCTGATAATAATTTGCTTTCGTGTTGCTTAGAAGGCGGCGGCGCTGAAACACTTTCAAAGTAGAGATTTTCTCTCTCTTTACCAGATCTTGAGATATTATGATATAACTAATTTTGTTGACGATGTGAAGTGAATTCTGTTCAACTATTTATTGGAAATTATTCTTTTTAAATGTACGTAGTTAACAAAACATCAGAATGAGTTCAATTTGATTTTTAATTTGTTGAACAATTTTGTCTTTCCTTTATCTTTTATCACGTATTGCTCGATACTGTGTAATCGTTTTCGATTAATCAGTATGAGGCCACAAACTGGGTGCAGATCTTTATTGAGGAAGAGCTCTTAATTAATCAAAAGAAATTTGTTTAGGATTTGTGTCTTTTAGGGCACAATGCCGCTGCTGGAAAATCCCGAATGCTGTTCCGGTTAGTTTTAAAACCAACAATCGCTAGCAATAAAATGTCTCTTCTTACATAAAAATGTTACCAGTTCTGAATGCCGTTATGTGACCTTCAGTTACTTTCAAATTACCACATAGCAAAAGTAAGTTTAATAATAAAAAAAAGTAAGTACTACCTCACCACCTTAAAACTATAGAAAGAATAATACGCCATTAAGAATTTTCAGAAGGCATTTAACAACATTTTTTCCCTCAAATATAGGCCTAATCACACCAAATAACACGTGGATCCATCCTGCACTCTCAAATACGATTGCTGTACTTCCTAACGTTATCCCGATATTAACTCCACATGCAGGGTTTCCCAACCGGTGAGGCGCGCGTTCCTTTTGATTCATGGAGCAACTGAAAGGGAGGCACGAGTTGCTGCTAAAACTCTCAGTGGTTAACTTTTTTCTTTGAAACTACACATTTCAAAATTCTCGGCAATGACAGCCTTAGACTTTCTGTCAACCGTTACAAATAAATTACATTATTACAAGATTTTGAAGTCTTGACCAGTATCGTTCATTTTATCGATCATTTCTGGCCCACTGCCTTGTCAATAATGGGCCCCATGCCTCCTGCGCCCGTGTACCTTGCATCCGTTGCACCACCACTAATTGCACTGGGGGAAGATGCACCACTGCATGCTGGTCCTGATGGAGAGGAATACTGTAGAAAAGTTCCGAAGGTGAGAAATAATGAAGAAAAGGTTGGGGACCACTGCCCTACTGAACTCATGATGTGGGGAAATCCTGCAAATTCAGATGGGAAGCCAAAAAGAGAAGCCCATTTAATCCGTAATATTGTTTTTTTTTTTTTTACTTTCTACAAACAACAAAGCTAATAACTAATTCAGAGGATAAGGGTTGTAAAGGTATAGAAGAGTTTAGGACTGAACGATCGAAGTGTGACACGCTAGGGAGACACTTCACCTGGTCATCTCACCATGCCGTGGCATTTGGGAAATTTACTATCCAGTGTTTACCTCGTTTAACCTTTCTATTTACATCTGACTATGAATACTCGCTAACAACAATAAGGTAAAATAAACTAGCCTAAATATCTACATATATGAGCCGAACTACACTTGGCGCAGTCTACTATAGAATTACTACCACCATGCTATCTAGCATGTAGGTTAAAAAATTCCCTCTATTCAGTGCGTCCACTCTTGACGCGGATCGCCTTTCGTAGGAAAGAACCAAAGAAAAAGAACTGACAATCGCATTAACGTACTTTTCACACACAAATCTATCATTATCAAGGACGTAAGCCTCAGCATGAACTTCCATGTTAAACGTCAAACTTTGAACTCCTATAGTCTCGCCCAGAATTGACATAGACCAACGAAATTCGGTATTTGGGGTTGTGTCGTAACTATTTCACCACATTACAAATTTTAATGACAACAATCAAACCGTTCGGCGTCCACAGCATGGCCATTTGTTGTTGTTGTTGTTGTTGTTGTTGGGACTCTTTACCCTCACCTGGAGACCGAACCATTGAACCGATTTTCAAGTTCTATAGCTTAAAACGTAGGTCTGAACAAGGCCTAGGGTCTTTCGCAGGCTATTTTAACGTAACTACAATTTTCTTGACACGGAAAGCCAAATGGGATAAAACTTTGTCTCTCACCTAGAGATCGAACCAATGAACCGATTTTCAATTTGTATAGCTTAAAATGTAGATATTAACACCGACCAGGGCCTTTTAAACCCGATTTTGATGTGACTGCAGTATACTCGTCGGCAGAGCAATTATTATTGCAGAGCACTGGGCAGAAATCATTAATGTTGCTGTTGGGACTCTTCGTCCTCACCTGGAGATCGAACCACAGAACCGATTTTCAAGTTCTATAGCTTAAAACGGCGGTATGGAGAAGGCCTAGGGCCTTTCGCAGGCTATTTTAACGTAGCTACAATATTCTTGACACTGAAAGCCAAATGGGCTAAACTTTTGCTCCCATCTAGAGATCGAACCAATGAACCGATTTTCAATTTGTGTAGCTTAAAATATAGGTATTAACACCGACCAGGGCCTTTTGAACCCAATTTTGATGTTACTGCAGTATTCGCATCGGCAGAGCAATTATTATTGTAGAGCACCGGGCAGATATCATTAAGTGGAGTAACAAATTTTTGTAGAAATTTTGCAGAAAACATAAATTTGGTACACAAGTCTTTCTTAACAGTAAAGTTCGAACCAGCCATGGACCCCAATGAAATACCCAAAGTGCCATCAGTGCCCCCCCCCCCCCCCC